>OMNN01001402.1:0-10036 GCA_900302755.1 Chromis chromis | reverse complement strand
GACCTGTGTCCCGACGCTTGCCCCGAGCCCGTCGTCTTTTGGGGTGGACTTCCGTGGGCTCAGCGAGACCTGGGGTCCGAGTCGCGCGGGAGGCTTGGCCCCCTATCATAACTGCTTGCAGTTCTAGTTTCATTTGTTTTTGATCAGTCTTTAATTTTTCTTTTTTTTTCTTTTAAATCCACTCTGTTTTTGTAATGCTCCTTTTATTAACATTTGTGCTGTATCACTGTGTAAATTTCGTATAAAATGAGGCACACTGCATTACATCTTCATGTAAAGATAAATCTTAAATAAAAAACCCACACGATAAATAGTTGTTACTGTATTTCTATACATAACAGTAACATATGAAAATACTGTATAATGAAAATTTATTCTCAGTCTGACGGACTTTCTATCACTTTAACTGGACTGTTGAAAATAAAATTAAAGTGGAAATTGACATTCTTAAAATAACAGGATTCTCCCAAAACTCTTTTTCAAATCAGTCAAAATGATCCCTTCAAAAAATTCAATTAGTTATAGGTATTACTATAATTTCATCATACTACATCATTAAAGCAATTATTTTATTTTATTATCATCAACCACAGACTTCAATACATTTCATGATATCTGTGCTTGGTGGTTAGCACTGTCGCCTCACAGCTCGAAGACCTCTGGTTCGCATCCCGGCCTGGGCCTGGGATCTTTCTGTGTGGAGTTTGCATGTTCTCCCTGTGCATGGGTGGCTTCCTGTGAGTGTGCTTGGTTGTCTGTCTCTGTGTGTAGCTCCGTGATTGACTGGCGACCTGTCCAGGGTGTCCCCTGCCTTCGCCTTGAGTCAGCTGGGATAGGCTCCAGCCCCCCACAACCCGACAGAGGATAAAGCGGTGTATAGATGATGGATAGATGGATGGATGTGTTTTACTTGACTTATTGATGTACACACTGTCCTGTCATGCTTCTCCAACCACAAATATCAATACATGTAAATCCTGACACAGTCATGTAGAAAACAACTTAATGACTTTGGACAGACAGTCCAGTTGTTCACCTCACTATGTAAAGTCAATTAAATATATCAATCTACCACCTGTAGACGGCACAGTCAATACATAAACTTCACACAACAAACTACCTGTCCCTCTAGCTGCCAACTTGTCTTTACCAAGACATGGTGTTACAGGTGCTATAGATATTTTTAAAGGTCACAGAGATGGAGCACAGCAACAAAATATAATACAAGACAGGTGAAGCTTTATAGCCTGACATATCTTTATCTTAAAGAATTTAGGATGAATTTTGGAAATTAGTTTATGGTGTATACAAACCTCCTCTATACACTCCTTGCAAGGAAAAGTGTCTTTCAACTACCTGAAACTCATGGATGTCCACAAAGAATTTTGCAATTGCCTGGTGTCAAATCTTAAAATCTGCAGCTTATGGAGAGAAGTTAGTAGTAATCCTGTTGCAGCACACCTAATATCTGTTGCATTACCTGAAATATTTAGCTTTCAGTACATATGCCAAGTCATGCAATGCTTGATTATATTAGTAGCTAACCTTAAGCTATCTGCAGAGTAAGATGCGTGTGTCTTGTTTTAGACTATATAAAAGATGGACATGATGGGTCTGAAAAGTAAAGCCAGTGCAGAAGTGACTTAAACCTTAAATCTGTCTAACAGCCGGCAGATGAAGAGTCCTCTGTTTGAATTTTTTTTTTCATATCTATTGAAGTCTATAAGACAATTAATCTACTTCTCACTCGATCTCTGACCTCAGTAAACATTTTCTTAATGAACAGATGGTCTCAGTTGCTTTAAAACAAAATGGTGCTCATTCTTTTTTGATGGTCCCATTCAGAGTAAAATAGATGATTAAGCAGGGTATGTTTTAGGCCAGGGCTAACATGTGATTGACAGGTGTTACTGTAACATACTTAAGTTCTCGACACTCCCTACATCCAGTTTCAAAAGACCCCTATGGTGGGGGAGATATACCAAACTCGAGGCTTCACAAACCAATGTATGACATCAAGGTCGCTGCGTGTTATGTTGACCAATAGGAGCCTTAAGATGTTGTGTGTTGTTTCGCACATTCGTATGTTCGCATGTGCATACATACAACTCTTACTGTCCTCTGAGTTAGAGGCTGAATATATGACATGTACGCAAGAAGATACAAACAACAGATATAGTCAATAATGGCTGAACTTAGCAAAAATATAGCCTTGGTTTCTTTGAATTGGTAGTACCAGTCAGGCTCTGCTAGGTCAGATTTTGTGACTACAGGCTGAATTTGAGTCCCACGCAGAGCTCTAAACTAAGACTAAAACATGTGCAGGTATACAGTTATAACTAATATAGATTTCAACAGACTTTAACAGTGGATTAAAATACTAAAAACAGATGTCTAACCAGTGTGTGGAAATTACCTCCATTTCCACTGGAATCCCACAATGTGTTTTCTTTCTTAATAATTTGACACAGATAAATCTCTAGTTCAAGACACTGACAGAGACAGAGTGAAAAGCCTTGAGCTGTTTTAAGTGTTGTGATTAGATGGAGGGACCTAGGAAACCACAGCGCTTCATTGTACTCTTCTGTCAGAGAAGATTGGCCATCCAAGGCCAGTTTCTCTAGGCGCAGGAAGGAAAGACAGTAGAAAATCAAAGGAGAGAATCAGGCGGAGGAGGGACAGAGTGATAAAAACAAGTGCTGGAGGAAGGAAGAGGGGATGGAGGACTAAAATATAAACAGAGAGGTGATGCTTATCTGCTGTGGTAACCGGCAGTAACAGCTCTGCCCTCTTTCATGTTGCATCGTTGCGGGAGGGGGATTGGAGATTTATTTGGATGTCAGTATCAGGGGAGGGGGACCTGCAAGACATGGCCTGACAGGATAACCCCTGACCTCTTCTCCTGCCAGAGCTGCTTGGGGTCCCATGAAACTCCCAAGGGGCTCCAAGACTAGCTAGTGTGTGTCAAGGCCCTCAGCGGTGTCAGGAAGCTTAGGGCCTTTTTCAAATGTATTTTTCAAAAGGGGGAAATCAATAAGTTGGGTCGGAGAGAGGCGGCTGCAGAAACATGAGCCTGTGATATTTATTTTGCTGTAAGGCACGACATATTCAGAGCACTTGTCAAAGAAGTGCCTCCAAGAGCATGTTTGGTAGTGAGAAAAAAATAAGTCGATAAATAGACCTGAAGTCACTTTTTTGCACGCTGTTTTAACACGCAGTAACCTATATTTATCACTGTGCCTACACTATTCTTAGTAAATATTTTAAATGTTGCTAAATATATACTGTATCAAGCATTTAGAAGGCTGTAAAGTTAGATCAATGCTTTTCTACATGGGTAAATGCATGGTCTCATCTTCTTTATATGAAATGTGAAAACTGCTTGTAGTCCTCCACCCTTTGTAATGCTTCTGCAAGACTAGGTAATTGGGCTGCATATTAAAATTGCAGTGTTTAATATGCAGCCCTTCTCTAACTGTCAACAAATCACATGAAATGGTCAAAATTTGTTTTAGTTTGTCTTGCAGTATTGTCTGACATCCCTATCCTGTCTGTTGCCCCAAGCCAATGGTTCCCTGTATTGGTTCCACTAATTCCTGAGTACTACTGACGTTGGCAAACATTACTCAAACAACAGGAAATAGTGTATTTAGTTAGGACTATATTTGGGTACAGAGCAATACATATTTGTTTTTTTAGTAAGTTCTGGGGGCATCACGATGTTGCATGCAGTAAAATAAACTGCAGTGTGTGTGAATGGTAATGAAGGAACATGTCACGAGTACAACACTGATGCTTGTTTGGACAATTGGAGGCTCAAGATATATGAGGCTTTGGATGCACAATACTTCTTGGTAAGATAAATTCATTGTGTTTAAACAGTTCCTGAAATACTTTAGACTTCTCTCTAGCATTTCTGCACTGACATTTCTTCTGACTTATTGGCTCATATTTGATGATACTATTGCAATAAACTATCTTAATGACAATATAGTAACCTCTTTCAGTATTTGTTATGTTTTCATTTTATAAGACTTAGCACTCAAGAATATTTTGGTTGCTTCTAGAGATGATTAGACTGATTTTCCCTATCAGTATACAGCACTTTTTTTTTACTCCAGGTATATATTAAATACATAGGTAAACTAATGAAAAGTACATATTGCAGCCACTTTGCAGCACACCAACACTATTATTGTGATGGCATATGTTGTAAATATGCGCTATATAAATAAAACTGAATTGAATTGAATTATTATATTAACAACTCAGAATTTTTAACCAAACTAGAATGATCAAAATCATATAATTATATTTGTTCTCCACATATTTACAGTGAAAACAGAAAACTTTTTAAGATGGCTTGTGAAATTGCAATGACAGTGGTGTTATTCTTCCTTGCCCAGTGTTTCCCCACTATGCATCTTGAATTGCACTCTGGCCAGAGACAAAGCGGGTAATTGGATTCACATTCTGTCTGCGAGGGGAAGCGTTAAACAAAACCCACCTCTCCCCAGGCTGGCCCACGGCAGCCAGTGTGATGGTGATATTGTACTGACCCTGCCTATCAGGGGTCACAATGGGGAATTATGGTGTTGGTTGTCAAGCTAAGACCCATATTCTGACCAGTACATTCACAGCTCCAGAGGACTTAACCAGGGTCTTTGACACGCTCACTCACATAGATACACACGGAAACATATACCCACTTTATCTTTTGTGTTGTTGAACACTAATTTTCTCTCACTGCACAGCCATGCTCTCATTGAGTTTATGGACTGTTGTTGCCCTCCATGAGCAAGAGAGTTGAGAGAAATTACCGACTACAGCAGAGTTTAGCCACTGAGTCAGAGTGACAGACGCTGAGGGCTGACGGCTGCTGGTACATAAGTTCATACCCTACAAAACAAACAACACTGATAAAGGACAGAGAATGGCACTTTAAATGACAGCGATAAATACTGTTACTGGAAAACAGATCTTTTTTTTTTTTTATCCAAGCCACCACAGCACTGGCAGTACTTGAGAGTTTCACATTTAAAAAACTGTGTCACCTCTTAAGGATCAGGTACCGAATTTTCAGTTTCCTCAAGAAACTGTTTAGCAGAAGTGGTAAGCCAAACAAATCCTGTCTGGTGATTATTTTAGTTGACTAGCAGCCTAAACAATAAATGTGGGCCATTTGCTGAGATCGTGTCTCTGTACCTTTGCTGCAGGATGAGGGGGATGAAGGAGGAATTTAGGCAAAATTTGCTGCAGGATGAATTTAGGACCAATCGGATACTTTATTAATGGTAGTTTGTAGGCTGTGTATACTAAATGTGTGTGTGTGTGTGTGTGTGTGTGTGTGTGTGTGTGTGTGTGTGTATCATATAGAAGTAATTGTTTGGGAAGTGTGAGGGAATCTCACCTAACACCATTTTGCTCCAGTGTGGAGTAAAAGCTTGAACTTTCACTGGATGCAGAGACTAAATTTATTTTTATTTTTTTTACAGTGTTTGAGAAGAGTCATGGGGGAGCTGGTGTGTTTGTTGGTTTATGTGTTGCAAACATGCAAGACTGTCAACTGTTTGACATTTGATGTCCAACAGTTGACAGTCTTGCATGTTTGCCCATGCTTGTTTATGGAAAAAGATTCATTTTCCAAGCATGTTCTACCAAAACAAGTCCCCCATCATTAGTTTGCAAGAGCACCATTGCTGAATCCTTGGCTTACAGTGGTTTAAATAAATACAAACAAGCCAGAGCATTTTTCCTCTTTTGCAAAATGGTAACGAGTTGCAGCCAGATCATTCCCCAGTGCTGTGTCAGCACTGGGGAATGATCTGGTTATGTCAGACCAAGAGACAATACACCCATTCCATGAGCTCTCACAGTCCAGTTTTCCTAAATAAGAAGTTCTGTTAAACTTACTAGTTCTCGGTTTAGATCCCTTACTTACCTCTACAAGGTGTCACTGTTATGGGGGGAGGTCAGAGAACCCAATCGCAGACACAGAGGACGGAACGACAGACTGATTGTAACGCTAGGGTTTAATTACAAGCAAAGTATAATTACAAATAACAGGAAACATAAACAGGTACAGAATGAAAACCAAACTGGAAATAACCGAACAAGGAGAGCTACTAACTAAACCAAAAAACAGTTACAGACAAAACTCAGAGAGACACCAAACTCGCTAAAACCGATACAATTAAGCCTAGGAATTAAACAAAGACAACCTAATGCGAACTAAACCCAAACAGCCACTGGTAAACTAAGGATGATGCCAAACAGGTGCAACAAAACTTGACAAAGAAATTAACTATGACAAACAAAGGAAAATACCAAATGGGTGCTAAACTAAAACTATGAATGCAAAGATAAAAACGAGGATTAACAAAGGGAAGCTCATAACTGACTATAACAAAAAGCAACACCATACGGGTGTGAATACAAAGACAGACAAGCTGAGGGAAAAGACGAGGATCTGAGGCTGGAATTCCGGGCGTGTAGGCAGAAAGGGGGGTGCAGAGTCGGCAACTGAGGCGGACAGGCTGGGGACTGAGCGAAGCGGGCAGAGAAGCGGGTGGCAGTAGTTGATGCTCCGACAAAGCATGGCAGGATGAACCGGGCCTATATAGAGGGAGGTGATTAGTGGCAGGTGAGAAAGTTCAAACAGCTGCTTCCAATGTCCGTAATCAATGAGCAGGCAGAGCACGGGTGAAAAATGACTGAGCAGGGGAGAGTGAGGCAAGCAGGGCTGGAGCGGGGATCGTGACAGTCACCACTCATTGTCTGTTTAAAACAGGGAAAACTGTCAAGTGAAGGACCGGAGGCAAGGCAAGGCAAGGCAGATTTATTTGTATAGCACAATTCATACATAGGGCAATTCAAAGTGCTTCACAAAAAATTGGAAAAAGTAAAGTTAAAAGGTTAAAACACAATAAAACTGAAAATTTTAAAAACACACAATTACGATTAAAACATAATCAATAAAACATGAATAATAATAAATTTTAATGAAGTAAAAGAGAACAGTGCAGATAGGACACCTTCAGCACAGCTAAACAGAACCGTTTTCAGCCTGGACTTAAACACTGTCAGAGTAGAGGCCTGTCTCACGTCATCAGGAAGACTGTCCCAGAGTTTAGCTGCATGGAACTGAAATGCAGCTTCACCGTGTTTAGTTCTGACTCTGGGCACCAGCAGAAGACCTCAGGGTCCGAGATGGTTCATATGGGACCAACATGTCAGAGATGTACTTTGGTGCTAGACCATGGAGAGACTTATACACAAGCAGAGCTGTTTTAAAGTCTATTCTCTGAGCGACAGGAAGCCAGTGCAGAGACCTGAGCACAGGACTAATATGGTCGTACTTCCTGGTTCTAGTCAGGACCGGGCAGCAGCAGAACACTGCTGCCCGGTGCCCGGTGCTAGTGCTCATTCGGAGCTAGTGCTAGTTCGGAGCTTAGTTGGTTCAAACCCCGTTCCTCCTAAGAACCGGTTTGCGCTTCCACTGGCCAAGAGCCAAGTTGGAGACACGCCATTACGTCACCAGAAGCCGTCTAAGCTTGTATCGATAACATAGCAGTTAAACAAACGCAATAAGTTGATAATATTATCTGTGTTTATCATAAAGATAAACATCTTTATAAAGATGTTTATAAGGTCCGCGGAGGTCCGCGGAGGTCCGCGTTGCCCACCGCTGGCACTTCCGCATATCCGCGACACAATTGTACCGGATTTCAGCGCAACAGTGTGTGTGTGCAAAACTTCATTCCAATACATCTGATCAGACCAGGGAAGTCCTGGAGAAAAAGGACACATATTATCACTTATGTGTCCCTTTCCACCACTGATCGCTGATCAGCGGCGCTTGTGTGTCCCTCTGCACAGCTGATCGCAGGTCACGATAACCCCGCCCCCAGCTCCCGACGTACTCGGTTCTTGGCTCTGGCCCAGCAAAGAGTTGGTGCTTGCTAAGCACCAGTTTTTAGCACCTGGAGCCAGTGCTTAGGCGGTGGAAACACAAAGAACCGGTGCTTAGTCAGGCACTAGCTCCGAACCAGCACTAGCACCAGGTCGGTGGAAATACGGTAAAGGTCACAATAATCTTCTTGCACAAACAGTTAGCCAATCATCTTCTCTATTTCCAAAATTTCAGACTATTTTTTTTCCTTTTATAGCTTCCCTCAATAGATATCACTTGGTGTGATATGAGAACTGAACACCCCTTCATTGTCCAAAGCACAATTTCAACAATACTCTCACTGTAGTTATTGTGTAACACCGTGTCTCCAGATTGCTTTCTCCTAAAACTCCTTTGTCTGTTCACAATAATATTCAATCAATGAAATGACTGTTAATTTTGTAAACTCTCGATTCTGGAAATGCGAAACTGAGAAATCTAGTCAAAACAACAACAAGTCGTATTTGACTGCAATAATCACGCCATGAGCTGCAGTTAGTCAAACTTTACCCACACCTGAAGAGCTATTACATATAAAAATAAAACGCTCTCCTCACGGAAAGCAACACTGCTTCTACATATTTTGGATTTGACTGATATTACTTGCTGATGAGAATCAGCTGTTTATCTTTCCATCCCAGTCTACACGTCATCTTGTACTTGTTATTTTGCATTCTGACTGGATCTTCATAGATGTGCTGCCACAAGAGACCTGTGGTTTCTTTATGTTTCAGACTAACAGACCTTTTTCAGAGCAGATTTTTGAACTGTCATTTCAAAAAAAACACAGAAAATAGGACTTCTTTCCAGAAATGATTAAAATGCAGGCCGCCAATTAATAATGTTATTAGTTACACGTGTAGAGGCAAAATGGCTACAGTGAAAAAGGTCTTTCATGTTTAAATCAAAATCCTTGCTCGAGGTCTGGCTTTTCACATTAGTTAGCAACCAATCTTTATGTGTTTGGGAAACAAATATCTCACCACTGTTTTTTTGTTTAACTGTAACCATTATTCATATGGTAATTTACATTGATAATATGTTTTTAACCTACAAATGCTACATATGCTGTGACTTCTTTAAGGTTAAAGAAAAAATTGTGATAAACAGCCACCCAACTGCTGTTTCTTTCCTGCCTCTGTCCCTGAAGCTGTAAACCAGCTCAGCCCGCCAGTAGAGGCTCCTCATGTTTTGCTGCTGATAAATTTGTCCTTCACATACAATGGAAGTTCATCTAGAAAACATTTAGGCTGCAGATTATGATGAAACCAATCAGCAGCTCTCTATTTTTACACGTGCATTCCCTTTTTTTCTTTAAAAAAAATTTTTTTTTTAAATGCAGTTTTATTTTCAGGCCTTTCTCTGGGGGGGTAAACACATATTGCTCAACCTTCCAGTTTTCAGTTACAGATTTAGAGAAATTTACAGTTGTAAATATCTTTTTTTTACTGTAGAGGATCTGGTGTGCTGTTTACTGGACTATAAATGAATAATTAGTAGTTGTGCATCTGTCTCATCTGTGCAGAATAGCATGTTTTTTTCTGGTTGTTTTCTATGTTTATCAACTCTACCTTCCCTCTCTCACACATACAATCTGCTATGAATTGCTAATAGTTGTATTTATTATTTATTTTTTCAACATTCATGAAGGTCATATTTTATGCACCATGGCTTTTGCTTTGCATACAGCTGGAATTGTATAAATGTCAGAAAGGTACCAAGTTAAGTTATGCAAAGATCTGCATGCACATGTCTTATACCCTCTGCTTTTCCCAGGGTTGTTTCTTTTTTTACTTTCTCCTTTTCCTTCTGCACCATTCTGCTCTTTTTCACCCATCTGTGTCTCACCCTCCCCTCCCATCCTCCCATCCCTGTTCAGTTCTTCTTCTTCTGTTCCTCCATACAGCGTTATTTTCTTTGATCGGTCTCCATTTGTTTCTTTACCCTCCCACTCTGCATACTGACACTGCTGAAGGGATCTCTCTCTCTCTCGCTCTCGCTCTCGCTCTCTCTCTCTCTCTCTCTCTCTCTCTCTCTCTCTCTCTCTCTCTCTCTCTCTCTCTGTCATCTCTCTCTCTATATATA
>OMNN01001401.1:10597-32411 GCA_900302755.1 Chromis chromis | reverse complement strand
ATAATTTAAGGCCAAATTCAAGATGGAGCCAAAAAGTTGTAGAAGCAGTGGAAAACTGTGCAGTCAGCAGAATAAAATGTCGGCTCAGCATAAACAAGGAGGGAGGAGACTTCTAAGAAAAGGGAGGTGACTTCTAAGAAAAGGGAGGCGATTCAACTTTTAATACGATTAGATCACGCCCCAGACATGAATAATGCAAACAAAATGAGCATTGAGGCATTGTGATTGGTTTTTAAGAGAAGATGGGTTGTGGTTTCACAGACAAAGAACAGTTTTCTTGGAAGTATAAAAATCTTTGCAACCCTTTGTTCGGGAGTACTCGAGATTTTTGCTCATGTTTGTTGGTGCATTCGTGTATTGAATAAACATTATTTGCATCAGACCCTGAAAACTGTATGAAGTCTCTTTTTTGTAACTTTTTTAAAGACTCCAATAGATGATCTGTAAGAGATTTTTTGACTACATGTTTGACTTAGCTGCCTGCTATCACTGGCCTATGGTGAGCAGAAAAGTCACGACAGTTTCTTGCAGGATGCATACAATCGGGACATACTACTTAGTCACAATATTGCACTTTAGGTTCTTAAATTAGTGGTGCCAAATGAGTGGTCATCTGTTGGTGTGCTTGTTTATACTTACATGAGACACCATGGCATATGTGACGTACCTTTTGTTGCACAGAAGATTGTGGGTGCATTCCACTACCAATACTACCATACTATATAGCATGCCAGAAAAAGATCTGATGTGTTCCAATACATACTATGTCAAATACAGTCAGCCAAAAATACCAGGATGTCCATATGCGATGACATTTTACAGCACCTGAACAGATGACAGCTCATTTTGCACTATATATTACAAATTAAGTAATATGTCCCAGTTTAATGCATGCAACAGTATGTACTTTGTAAGGGTAGCCGTAGCATGTACTGAAAGTGAAACGACAGAGTATACAATTTAGATCACAGCCTGTGGTTCTGAATGGCCAGAAAAGAATGCTGGCTTGAATATTGCAAAATGCAACTGGATGACTATGCAATTTGGAACCTATGGCCGCTTTTCCATGTGCAGAGGAGATTTTGCAAATATGAAACCCCCATTGACTAAAAATTCACAGTAGGAAGATTAAAAACTGCCACTGTTTGCAGCTGGAAGTGTTATGTCAACAGCTCTACAGATGTTTCTTCTGTAATTGTGTTCAATGGGGAAAATGCTATATGGCTGGAATTTTTAGTTGCAAGTTGCGAGTAGCCACTGGAAAATTTGCCTTTACCCTTGCCATAATATTAAATCCACTACATGACATACCTCTTCACTACTGTGCTGATGGCACCATGTAAAGACCCTTAATGCATGCATGGTTTTGGCTCTACATCACCTCACTTTGTCTTTGCTCCTGTAATAATTACTGCAACCCCTAAAGGGCACTGTCAGAATAAAACATAAGTAGTGACCATAATCATAAACTCATTGCTAAATTCTCTTCTGCTTTTTCAAGGAATTTGTTACTTTTTATTGTTGTTTTTGGACAGAAACCACTGGATCAAGATATATATTTTAGGGTATTTTTCTGACTGGCAGACACTGTGAAAGGGTTAAACGGAACAACCATCTACATCTTTGAAGCGCAACAGATATCAATCCAGCACAGGGTGGAGACAAGGGGCAACATTAGCTGGGTTTCAGAACAACAAGGTGAGAAATTGCAGCTCACAGTCTACAATGGTTCCACTCTAGTGAGCTATTGATTTTGTCCCCGGTTTTTCCGGGGCACTGGACACTCTACGGCCTTCAGTGGCACTCTTTCGTCCTCCTCTGGGACGTGGGATAAAAGGACACTGCCACTGAACAAGTAACTCCAATGTGTAGCGAATCGTTCAGGGAAACACCTCCAGAGATGGCTGTCCTTGTTTTTAAACTGAAACAATGGTCCTCTTCGTTTTGCTGCTGCATCCCTGAGCTGCTTAGGGATGCAAACACTTGCTTTGAGTCGGTCAAGTACAAAGAGGAAGAGGCGAAAACCTGAAAACAAATAGGACTGGGGGGAAGAAGATGAAAAATGCAATAAGTGCACCTTGTATAGCTGCACGCACATCAGAAGGAGTCAGTGACATGCAAAGAAAAGTAAGGATAGGAAAGCAGGATGAAGTAGCATCGGACGCCTCGCACAGAAAAACACTGAAGGAGCCAACATGCCAGATAACTTTTGGTGACGAAAGATAGTTCAGCTGCATGAATGTTTTAATAGGTCACATATTATTACAATACATGTATTAGGGTACTTTAAAAAGTTCTCGGCCTCACCAGAAATGTCAAAGGAGAAATATTGCTGGTGCATGAGGCAACAGCACACCAGTTTTCCTCTCCTTTATCCTTTGATTGCCTTAAACATTTGAGTTTTTGTGGATCGTATAGATATGAGGCTTTATAGTATACAGTTATGCCCCTAAATAGAAGTTACATCCCTTGTTTCTGGGTGAGGCCCAGAACTTATTGATGGACCCTCGTAAGTTAGTAGTGTGTGGACAAAACAGATATATATTTACCATCATTGCATATTCTAATATGCAGTGATTATCTTGATACTCCTAATACATAGAACATGCATAGTTCATCATAATACATAGCATAAATAAAGTGAATGTGGTTTTGTCTGGATTTTTGGGTGGTTTTCCATAAAAGTGCATCACCAAAACTCGTAACAGCTCCTCTGGCTCCATTTTTGCCTCATTATGAAGTAATTAGTGGAGATTTAGTTACCAACACTTACAGGAATGAAACTCTAAACAGTTCCTACATTTGATAGAAAAGTCAAAACTGATTTAGATAAGGAATTAACATGTTCCCTGTATATATATAGGTGTCAAATCCTCAAAAAAGTATAAAACTCAGGGGCAGGACAGCAGCTTTATGGGCATAGAGGTTGTTGAAGTTTGCCATCAGGGAGGCAATCGGGAAAGCTTACTAGATTCATTATCTCAGCCATCTGGCTTGAATGAAATGTTCTTGTTGCCCTGATTTTTGGGATATTAGTCAGTGAGAATTGCTTTATTTGTTTTTATAAGATGGGTGTTGTTTAACTTTCTATTTGCTACATTGTCGTGCTTCATTATACTACTCCTTATTTTCTTATTTTCTCCTCATGTCAAAATGGAAATTCATTCAGAAAGTTATTTTCATGTGTGATTTTTTATTCAAGAAACGAATGGCAGCACAATAACAAAGACAGCAATGGATAACTGACAAACAGATGTTCATTGCAGCTGCTGCTTCAAAGATTCGGCCATATTTGGAGGCCAGAAGATTTGAGGTTTTTCAGACTCTGTTAGCAATGCTAAGTTCCTGAAAAACTGACATATCAAAGCGGTTACTGCTTAACTTTCTTTGTAGTAAACAAAATCTGCAAATTGACATATGACATAATGTCTTCCCATATCCTCCATGATTAAGTTTCTTCAGAGCTGAACTCATTTTCCATGAAGTGTTTTACTTATTTTATTGAGTGTCCATACATCAAGTTGCCAAGGAGAGTTTAAATGTAAAGAGGGAATAATCCATTACAAGGAACAAATACAAGTTTAGTTTTTCCGTGCTGCACAGATGCAAGCAGTACAGGAGTGTCGAGGGCATTAAAGGGAGCAGGCAGGCAGACGAGCAGGCGACAGATAAAGAGGACTCTTATTAGTCTCGGCTCATTGTGCCACTCTGATTTCTCTCCACTTCCTAATTGGCTGGCTTCTGTAGGTTTGACGGCCATATTTCAGTTTAAAGGGGAAAGCTGCACAGGTCACGGGAATAAAGGGGCCCGTTTGACAGGTCAGCAGGCTGATGTCTACAGCGTAGTCTTAGGTCAATGGTCAAACTAACATCAAGATAGGCTGTGGCAGTGTGGGTCAGCTCCTACACTGGAGAGCTCAATAAGTATGTCTGCAGACTCAGTGGAATGTTGTATCTCAGAGTTCTTGTAGACATTCAAGACAATGAGGAAATTAGGTTCACCATCAGTAATACCTTTTAAAATAACAATCTAAGCCATAGTTTTTACTCTTAAAGGAAGATTCAGGCAACATGTTGTTTAAGAGATAATGGAACAGTCAAATTCAACAACTGATAATGCAATCAACTGCTGAAATAATGATGTTAGGTTTTAAACATTGTTGTGTTAAATTTCGGAAATTGTGGTGTAACTTTTGTTACACAATAAGTTGTTTCCCATTCGTCATAAATATAAGGTTTAATGAATTTGCCTCCATTCTCTCTTATCACCCCACCTTTGGTGTTAATCTTATATTAATTTAATTACAAAAGTTTCATTCGTAGCTGGAAACATCACAGTTTAAGCAGCAGTGAGACTTGAAGCTCAAGTTAGAGAGGGGAATTTGAAATGCATAAATTTTTTCTCATTATTTTTTTATATTACTGGAGCAGAGTAAGACAGAAATAACTAAAGTAATCCAATTATGAGTAATCCATGAATTGTAGCAGTCAGGGGGGCTTAGGTACCTGACAACAGTCTTTAGGAGGGATTTGATGTGTGCAACAGATCACATTGGAATCAGTACCCTCCTAACTCAATTAGCATTAAAGTTCACCTCGAGGAGATGAGTAGTCCTAAAACATGAAATTCGCCATTCACATTTGCACACGCTGATGCACACAAACACACACACATACGTGTGCACACACACACACAAGCACAGGACAGTCTGCCTGGCACCAGACAGCAGTGCACGGCCAAATGAGATGTGTGAGAGCCCCCTGCTGCCAAGAGGCGGACAGGAAGAAGAAACAAACCCTCTCTAATGGAGACATGACATGCTCGCCGGGGCGGAAACTCAAACAAACGATTAATGGGCCATGGAGCCTTTGGTACAGCAGCAAAATATCCTCCACTGCTCCCCCTTTCTGTACTCCCTTGCTCTCTTTCTGTCCCATGTTGGCCGAGGGGGTTTGACATTTCAAGACCCAGGCCTCTACTCCGAGGCGACATATTTCTGCCACCCCTTACCCCAATTCTACTGAGATCCCTGAACTGATGCAAATGGACAACACAGTATAAATATCGTGAACATCTCAAAAGAACCTTGTGTACCAAAGGAAACTGATTTCACAGTTAGACACCCCAACTCCCATGCTTTTACTAGAATTTACTATCCTTAATCTATTGCTGATTCTATGTTTAAGGGTCAAGTTATTTCTGAATTCTGTACGGCTGTGATAGGCAAATGTCCAGCTTATCTACTTCTGAGTTGGGATGGGAGTCTATTTCAAGAAGCTAAAGCTCTGTGCCTATCAGAACAACACAAGAGGACTGTGATCATGTCTTCTGCTGAGGAGAAACTCACTACTAACAATGGTGACTCAGCACCGAATGAGAGAGAGCAGAGCCTGGGAAAAGATAGGGATAGAGAGCAAAGTCCACATAGAAGCAGACTCACAAAAGTCTCATAAAAGTTCCCATGTGAATCTGTGGTGCAAGTATGATGGAAGATATTGTATAATGCAATAAATGACAGATATCAACTGAGTGAAGCAGAAATGACAAAGAATTTTTGAGCTTTTATTGTGTAGCTTATAAAATGGAAACGTAGTGCACAGCAGTGAATTTGTAACTTGTTCTGATTTAGCAGATATTATAGCAGTACTTCTTGATAAAGTTAGTTAATAGCCAATAAAGGCTGCAGAAGGATTTCTGGAATAAGCCCAGAAAGTAGAAGAGTTGGTGTCTTCCATTTTCATGGGGCAGTGGAGGTCCATCCAGTTCAGTAGCTGGTGCCGTCTCCCCCTTCACCTCCCGGTGCATCTCCTCCTAAGCCTCAGCTCGGCTAAAGAGAAGCAAAAGAAGAGGGGAAGAAGGGAAGCCCTTATGTTCATGTGTTTTGATTAGCAGGTAATGATCTTTGATCTAATGCGCTGACTGGGAAAGTGCGGCTTCCATTGAAATCCGGTGGATGCTTGGCCGACCTGGAGCCAGTGTCACTTCTCGTTAGGGCCTGCAGCTCCATGACCTCCCCGTTGCCAGTCCCAGCCCCCTTCCTCACAGCATGAGCACCCTGCGTAATGATATCAATAGCAGCAGGGGTGCAATGAATACAAATCCGCGTGCAGAATGTTTGGACAAGAATTCGCTCCCAGCCCTCCCTCCTCTGGCCGCCCCGCTCACCACCGTTCAACCTCTATCCCCCACACAAAGGGCTAGGTTAGGCTGTAATCTGGATCGTTGATTTCCTACAAAATAGTTGATTACTGCAAAGAACAAATGCCCCCTGCTGGTTGGTTACAACTGTTTAAATCCGATAAAGTACTAGATTATATGTTTTTACATCCTCACCAAGAATGTTAACCACGTTGAGCCTAAGGACCCGCATCCGAAAAAGTGCGCAATTGCACTGAATTGTTTTGATTTACTCATGCATGCAGCTAAAACCATTCAAGCTGCAAACTATATGATAATGACTGTTACATGCTTAATTGAGAGAATACAAAACTCGCTTGTCCATTTGCATGAAATAGGGCAGTTCACAAAAATCTTCAATTAGAAATATTGTTTGTTTCACACTGTTGGATATAAGGCATATTTTCTCTTTGCTGATAAGCTAAAACCTCTATTATCTGTACATCAGGGGGCTAAAAATTTGCTCTTATGGTCTCACTGTAGTAGAATGTTATTTTATTAATGTATATCATATCATAAAATAAACACCCACTGTTAAAAAAGGAAAACTACAACACAGTTCTAGTCTGAGGTACACAGTCATCCCCTATTGAACACTCTGTGCAGTGTTGGGCCTGACATGGCAGCCACCAGATTTCCGTCTCTGGTATTGACACAGCCATTTAACGCAGCCTGACCACCGGTGCCCGTAACAAAGGTATGTTCATGGAGCCAGCCAACGAAAGCCTCAGTTAAATCAGTTAGGAAAGAACCAATGCATTTCTTTTCTGAATTAACAAGACTGGAAAAGCTATAAAAATCCCCGCTATGAGACCTGTTTATTATCAATTACTGCAGCACAATGCAGTCACACTGTGAACATACATACATGTGCTGCAGCCATGTGCCTCCCTGCACAGATTGCATGCCATGTGCACATGCCCGGTGCACACAGGGTCCTCTTTTCTTCGGCTCGCCTGCTTCATTACCGCTGTCTGAGCACACCTCTGTTGCTTTCTACAAAGCTCTCAATTACATGGTTCAGTGTTTAATGTGCTGTGCGATGCTGCAATGTCAGGAACAATGTCCAAGAGGCCTTCGTTTTAATTATCAGTTTGGAAGAAGAGATGAATGAAGCAGAGGAGTCATCCAAAATGGCAAACCTCAAAAAGTCCACAGTCAAATTATGGTGGTTTCAGACTGAACTACTGAGAATAACAAGTTGAAAGAAAAAAATCTTCAGATACAAAAATACATATAACAATATAATTTTTAAATGTATTTTGACACTCAAATAACTGCAATTTTATGCTTTTTTTTTCATATAGCAAAACCATACATGCTGAAAAGTGTAGCAGCATAGCAAAAGTAAATGTAATTCGTAGCTGATTAACCTCAACGAAGATGATTAATTACTGCTGTGAGAGCCCATGCTAAGAGATGACACTGCTCATATGAGCGGCTTAGACACTCCTTCACCACTTTTCAAATGAAGTGTGGTTTAGATCATCTCTTTTTGACACGGCTGGCATGATTCATGTTCCTTTCATATCTGAGGAGTGCTCCTCGTCACAGAAGCTTGTGGCCTGTCAGCGCCGAAGATGACACCATTTAAAATCTGTTAATTGCAAACACACAAGTGCACGCGCTGTCATTATGTGGTGCAAAAGACAAATTAATAACTTATTGCGAGGAGTGGTGTTTTCTCCTCCCTGACTGCCTTCTGCTGGCTCTGGGTGAAGATTTGTTATTTTGCGAGCGATAACCAAGGATTAGAAATACATATAAACACATTTGGTTTATCAGATGCAGAGTTTAGTTCTACATTTAAGAAGTCACAAAAAACTAAGGGAAGACAAAAATCAGTCAAATGTGGACTGTGTTGAATAATTTATCTTGTAATGTATAGTCACTTAAAAAAAACAGCATGACATTTAAACAAGTGTGAGGAGTCCCATCTCCTCTGACTCAACACTCAGGGAGTCTGTGTCTCAGAAGCTTTTTATTCAAGTACATCTCAAATGCATTAGCATTAATATGACTACGGCAAATTAAATCTTTATATGTACATGAAGAAGCTTCCTGGGGTCACACATCTTTTGTCATACAGTGTACAGAATATTTCAGTCTACAGCTTTTCTTTTTTTTCCCTTTTTTTTGCACAGATTTGTCTTTTGTTTTTGGTATTTTATATGTAATGGTGACAATATACTCAACACATCCTGATTATTTTCTCATAACACCATGTCCTAATGTTTGATAATGTAATGAAAAGAGAAATGGTCTCCAACTACATCTAGACTGAATGAGAGGAAAGATTAAGATGAATAGCTACATCTGGCTCTCACTTGAAACTCTAAAGGAAGTGAAGATAACCAAGGAGGGCCTGGTTATTCATCACCATCCAGACATGTGCCCGTGCACCACTGTAGCAGCTAAGAAAAACAGACACAGACAGTTAGAAACTCACCAGCCGCGCATACTCGAAAGCAGCACCTGACTTTGAGCCATGTTTTTAAAAAAACATTCTCAGAGTTTTATTGTTGAGCAGCAGAAGGGAAAGCGATGAATTGACAGCTGGGCCAGGAGGGCACCTGGTTAATATCACCTATCATCTAGACCCTCAGTGCCCCACACATCCGCTTGCATCCCTCTCTCTTTTTCCTTCCAGTCTTTTTCTCAGGGGAGCAACTTTTCCTCCAGATCCTGACTGACATAAACCCCAGAGCCTCAGACCCCAAACAGAATTTGCTGCAGACCCCGGGCTGCTTGTCTTCTGTCTGCTTCATCTATCTCTTTCTTCCACGATTTCCATCCCGTTAACCATCGCTCCCTTTGTTCTTGGAGTCGATCGATGCACCATAACTCATCTGGCCTCTGGCGTTTGATGTCTGAGCTCTGGATATCATTTCAACCATTTTTGTTGAACCAGTGAACCACACTGATAATACCATGTCTCACGAACACAGGCGTGCAAATGATGTGTGCATGCAGACACACACACACACGCACACGCAGACACACACATACAGGCACAATAAACCTACACTTAATAATAAAAATATATGGAGGCAGAGAGATCACTTGAGGGGAAAAGAAAAAGAGGCTGCGGTGAGTCTTCAAACACACACTAAGCCTGAAAACAGTAGGTGATATGTCAAAAGGGTTAGCATTCTGAACGGCTGTAAGTTTAGGACACAAGCACTTCAATAAATATGAGTGTGTTGAGGATTGTTAGTGATAAAGCTGCTCACTTTAAAGCAGTGATAAAAAAGATAACCTCAGTTTCACACAATAAATTCAGTATACTGGAAAATGTTGCAGAGAGCATACAGAGAAACACGATAAATAACTCATCAACCAGGAGCAGGGTATGGTTCTTATTAATCTCTGATCTTAAATACACATTATGTGTGTTTTTTCCTAAATCCAGTGTGAACCAGTCGATGCAAAATGAAAGCGCATGAAGGAGGGAGCAGGAGAAGGTTTTTGAGGGTAAAGGTGATAGATTTGCACAAGACAGCACTTTTCAAACTTTATTTAATATAAGGTCTGCTACAGTGACTCTGCAGCAGTAAACAAAGGGTACAAATACTGTCTGTTCATTCATCCTTAGTGCTACTTATACCAGTAAGGAGTGTTAGGATCGAACCAAGTTTTTAGTAGATTTTCTCCTTTCACTATTCAAAACGTCCAATTTTCAACTACCTGTTTTTCTTTTATCAGACACATGTTAGGAAATGTTCACATTCATACAGAAAGTATTTTATGTATTCCTTCTGTGATAATTTCAAGAAATGAAAGAAAGCTAAAAAAAAAATAAATGTCCAGTTGGATTTTGAGGCCTCAGAGATGAAGTGGAGTCTAACTTGTGGCCATATTAGGTTTATTAGTAGAGTAAAATGAAGCGTTTAGCATAGAGGTAGTATCATTAACAAACTTTGCAGTTCATCCAGTAGTTACTTCTCACGTTTTTCTTAACAGGCATTTAAAATCTACGTATTAAAAGTGGTTAACTATCCATGTCGTAATCATTTCTGAATGCCACAGTAATCATTTCTTTCAAGTAATGTCTCACTGAAGCAAAAGCCAGATGACATTTTACAGGCGGCAAATGGCTCTGGACCAATATAGTCGTATTATCCATTTCACAGATTTCAGAGCTGTCAGAGTTGTAAACGTTACCTTTAGCTTTGCACGAGGACCTCGGACTGTGAGCAGTCTACTGCTATCATCATAAGCATCATCCCAGTATTGCTTCAGACACGAATAATAACAAATGCCAAGCGCTTTATAGGGGTCACTGATAAAATCTGGAAAATACATGACATTTATTTCATCCAATGTGGAAGCAAAGTCGCCAAGTTACCTTCTTGTGGTTCAGATTTCTTTAATCTTGATGCTAATTTAGTGGGGTCAAAGAAAAATCACTTTGAGGATATTTATTTATGTCTTTTAGAGCATAAACCTGCACAATCAACGTGCTTAAAATAGCACATATACAGTCTTGTATTCTGTGTGGAAATCCCTAAACCGAGCATGCTTCAGAATGGTTACGTACAAGGTGTAATTTAATAGAAATCTATACCAGTCTTTCTTCATCCCCCTTAAAGCTGGCTGCAGCAGTGAGAGATCTGATTTGACCTATCATGTCATGAGATAGAGGAGTGTGTTCAGGTGCATTGAACTGGGAGGGAGTGCAGTTGTCATGTTCCCTAACGTGTAGCAGGATGTATTGCTGGCAGAAGCAGCAGGGGAGATCCAGAGTCTCTCCTGAACACTCACAGCCTCATGAAAGAATGATGGTTGATTACCTGCAAGAGGATGAACTACACAGGCCCTCCAGGATAGCACTCTGCAGAGCTGCACCGCGGAAGATGACTGTGAAATAAGGAAGGGAAAAAAATCCATCTTTGTTCTGTTTGTTAATTGAGGGTGTTTTCCCTCAGAATCGACCAGAAAATAGAACCTCACACAATTTATGACCTCAGATCAGTCAAATTTCTTGCCTTGTGCAATGGAAAAGTAGCTCAAAGCATGATTTCATATTTTCAAATTTCTTTCAGTGAACCCACTTTTTTTTTTAACCGTATTACCTGTTTATCTTCAACACCTGTCAACACCGTTACCTAACACGGACTTTCTTGCTTTAAAAACACTATAAAGTCATATTTTCCTTCATATAGTCGTCTTCAGATTTCACTGTCAATACCCTATTTTGTGCCACCGCCCCGGCTTTTTGGGAGAACAAGTTCCAGATGGCTTGAGGGCCCCGTCAGTTTCCCTCCACCAGCCACTCTGGTTATCGGCAAGTTCACTTCACTTCAAGGAACCACTGACAGCCTTGTTAATTAGCACCTTTAGCCCTTTTTTCCCCAGACACGGACAACACTAAGACATTTATATGTCGACTAACTCTTGTCCTCTTCTCGCATCTTTGGTCTATTTCTCTGTTTCAATTCAGAATTAAATCAACGGGTTAAAAGGAATACAGTGAAATCATCCCATTGTGCTGCAAAAGCTACAAATATAGAAATTTCGAGATAAAAAGTTTTCCTTCCACCATGCACAGCAACACTTGTGCAAAGTCAATTTGTAGCAAACTTGAAGTGAACTTTCCATTACCTCCAGATGTTGTAATTACCACAACAGAGGAAAAACTGATAAAGCCATGGCAGCATTTTGAACCACAGTTTTCATTTTAATCCCTTTATCATGAACAAAAGTGTGACCATCAAATCATTACCAGTGACACAATGCAGAACAGCAAAGTTGAGTTACCATCAGTACTGCCACCATCTACACGACACCACAGAACAAAACTCCAAATGTTTGAAAATGAAAGCCATAAGACACAGTGGCATCAGTTCAGGTCAGATCTGGGTTCTTGGCCTCTACCCTCAGCGGAACTGAGTTCCTGACCTGTTGGTCATTTGTCCGAAGTGCAGGTTGGAGCCTGGACAGCCTGCAGAGGAGGAAAATCAACCCGCAGCTTTGATCTGCTGTTGCCATGGATTGGGAGTAATGAAAGTGCCTCTGCTAAATTACAGTGGAGTTCAAAAGACTAATGAATAATCGTGTCCACCAGCTACAGGTGACCGGGAAAGATCTAAATCACATTCTGCAATTAAACAGCAATGATTGTTGGTGGGTCAATAGATGTCACTAGATTTTGAAACTGACAATATACCCGCTTTTTCCAGTGTTTTCTTTAAATCAAAGAACAATTAAACAGAAATCTGCTTTTTCTTTGATCTGCTTATTTAACCTTTTCTTAATAGTTCGTTAAAGCTCTCTACGCAAGACTCTTCCTGACCAAACCTAAATAAATTCAAATTTGGTAACAGGGGACTGACACATATTGAGGTCACATTTTGCAGTTAAATAGAAAAGTCAATTTTTGATGGAGGAATAGGTATTAGAAGTTTTTGAGGATAAGAAATGAACAGTTTTTCCAATGTTCTCTTTCAATGAAGGAATAATCAAAATGGCATGCACTCATTTGCCTTTTCCATTAGTTCATTCAAATCTAAGAGTCTTCTTGACCGTCAGATTGAAGTTTATATAAAAGATATATAAAAAGAGGTCTGATTCTCCTATGTGTTTGAAGTGGTCCATTGGGGGCGGGACAAATGCTGCTGATTGATAGCCACTTGGCCTATAGGGCTGGCTGAGCTTCCTCCAGAAGGTCACGTCCTGTCTGGCCCCTGTCCACTGCACACTTCCACAACATATCCGGGGTCTCGGCCCTCCAATCCGGCTGACGCACACACCGTACATACACACACACACACACACTCTCCGACACTCACACAAACACTGTACCCCCTCGGCGCCATGCCGCGGCGGTGGTCAGGGCCTTGCGTGCCATCCAGGGTCTGGTGTGAGGGAGAGGGGAGGAAGCAGGAGGGAGCGGGAGATGGGAAAACAGTCTTCAACCAATCACAACCCCGAGTTCTCCTTATGGAAAAGGTTACGGCACCCCTCGTCCCCTCTGCAGTCACTGTAACTGTAATTTTAGGTCATTCTGTCTTTTACATCTATATTACTCAACGTACCAGATGTAAAGTATATAACCTGTTAGCTCCGCACCTGGCTGTATATATATTAGGCTTCAAGGGACTCCTAACACCACTCAACCTGCACCACTGTTGCTGAAAATTAGTGGCCACTTTTCAAAGATGCTGCATATTGCAGGCTTTGAGTGATTCCTGATAAATGGCTCTTTACACAAACTTTTCCACACCGGCCAGCTGGTTGTTTCTGACACTACAGTCATTTTATACCCGCTCACAAACATCCAGGACTGAAAACCAGGATGGGAGGCCCTGAAAAACTCACTGGCTTTCAGGCCTCTCAGTCAGACCTTGGACAATGGATATATCGCCATCTTTTGGTAACTAAGGCAAGTGCAGCAGCATATGGGGATGTGTGAAGGGGCTTTTCTTTCAACATTCAATATAAACAAGTGATTTAAACAAAAACACTTCACAAGCTCCGCATAATAAATAATGAAAGAGCAAATTAAGAAATAATAGACAGTAATTTAGAATGCATTTAATGTTTAATAGACTTGATTATGTGGACACAGTTCTGCACAAAGTTTTGACCAGCAAATGAAAATAAAATGATAAAACCTATTTTCATATGGGTTCTAAAATAGAATAGATGTAAACAAACTTATTCTGTAGCACAATTTTTGGTATAGTTAATTATACCATGCAGTATTAGTGAGACAGAGATGTTCATGGTGAATCTGTTTTACTTTATTTTTCTTTCAGTTAATATGTTTTGAATTATTTTACATGGCTGAAATGCTGTACATAAATTCTCTACCCATAACTAAATAACTCAAACTTTCTGAAGCCACATAGCATCAAACATAATTCAGTAATGATGCGCAAATAATAAAAAGCCCTTAAATTTTATATAAAGTGTCCTGAAATACTATTTAAATATGCTTAATAAAATAACTGGCTGCAGTGGCCAGCTTCTCAGGGCCACCGTCTTAACAAGTTTTGTCATCTTGTTATCCAGGGTTAGTCTTAAGCTTTCTGCTGCTTCAATGTCTAGTGATTATTTTGATTTTCAGTGTTTCTCTGATCCTGGGGAAGACAAATGAAGTGCGTAACCACAGAGAGACAGACAGCTCACAGAGGGTGAAAAGAGAGTCTGGGAAAACATTCCTTAGACAAGGAAAGGAGAGAGAAGGAAAAAAAAAGAACGGAAAGATGTGGTAATACTACTCTTCAGTATGTTCGGTCTTGTACAAAATCAAACAGAAATTTTACAACCCCAGATCAGGATGCAGTGACATTAAGTTAAACTAACTGTTAAAAGGATAAAGAAGCGGGACTCTACTAAACCATGTTTTTATGCGTGACACTTTATTTCAATGCTATTTTACAAATGCAGGAACTAACAGTGATTGTTGCTGCATATGTTTAACATTTTACATAATCACACCAACACTGAATGTGTGAATCTTAATAAGTACAGAAATTTCAGTGAAATCCCATTAACCCGCTTGTTATCGTCATGTTTAAAGCAAAATGCACCTCTGCTACTGTTGTTCATCAATAATGTAAAGCAGATTACAAAGATGGATAGATGGAGCTTAAAACGGGTTGAGGAAAGCATAATGTGGATGACAAAAATTAAATGTATTGGTATAAGAAGTGATAATGTATATAAGGAAAGAGATGCATTCAAAGTGCTCGCCGAGGCCAAGGGTCGTTTTAGGGAGCCGGGGTCGCATCTGTGCCAGAGAGGGGTGGAAGGTGTTGACTAGATGCAAACGAGTTGGCCCCATCGAGGAGCGACAGTGCAGCTGATAACCCAGTTTCCACCCACCAGGAGAGGAGCTCTTTATAAGGGCTTTCTGTCGGGGCCCCAGGCACCTGAACATCCCCAAAAATAACCCTCTCTGAGTCCTAATCCAATGGGCTGATGGGCATGTGGCTCCATGCCAACATGTTTCCCCCCCTTCACAGCAGTCGCTCATGTGCTCTCACTCATTTATGCAAACAAAACTAGTTTTTCTTGATTGTAGATTAATTGCAGAAGAGGAAATAGTAAAAGTACCAATGTAAAGTAGAAATTAGCTGCTACTAATAAAAGTCCTGCATGAAAAATCCTGCTTAAGTAAAAGTAAGTAAGTACTAGAAGCAAAATGTAGTTAAAGTATTAAAGCAAAAGTGCTCTGACTGATTTCTTCAGATCATTAATACTGAATCTTCTGCATGTTGCTGTTGTAGCTGCTGCAGGTGGAGCTAGCTGGAACTACTTTATAGAAAGTTTTATATGCAGAGACACCAGATAAATCTGAGAGGTCATGAGATGATTGATGGAAGAGGTGAGAAGGAGAAAAAACAAAGTTCTGATACACAAATCTGTTTTTAGTTTTTTTAAATTTTTCTCTAATCTTTGATTTTTTTTGGTGAGATATTGGACCGACTGTAATGAAACCATGTGAGAAACTTGGAGGAAAAAATCACAGTTTGGTGGAGCTGTTAACAAGTCATAGACATCTGAAATGTGACCCCGACTGCACACTGCTTTTTTCATTAGACCTAAAAGGTTGGAAACCACTGTTTAAATCTTTAACAGTGTGCTGTATTTTTAAAAAGTTTGTGATGTTATCTAGTGTGTAAAATCTTCATCTTAAAAGTAACTAAAGCTGTAAGACAAATGTAATCAATTAGCATTTTCATTTGAAATGCAGTGAAGTACAAGTACTTCAAAATTGTACTTAAGTAAATGTACTTAGTTTCTTTCCATCACTGATAAGCCATGTATGTTTTAAGTAGATCTGTGGAATCCCATTGTCAACTTTCATGGTCCTTTGTTAACCTCATCCCCTCAGCTGTATATTTTACCATCCCGGTGATGGGTCCATTTCTTTTCCAAGCTTCAGAATACACACAACAATCCCAGCAGCCTCTATTTTCAGGGTTCGCGGCCACAATGACACAAAATAGGGAGAATGTGGGAAGATTCTGAGGGTAATAAAAAAGAAAAAGACGCTCAACACAGGAAAAAAAAAAAAGGCCTTTGCATGCTGGCTGTATTTCACTTTCGTGGCGCACAGGCAAGCAGCGGAAACACTGTCTTGCAGCTTGCTTTAGACGTAATAGTCCCTGCTGAAAAGCCTCCTTCCTTTCTCAGAGGGTGAATCCAGATTTACAGCTTGACAGCAGCAACAGATCATAGCGGAGACGCAGCTCTCGGGCAATGAAGGATGTTCTTTGCATTACAATTGGCAGGTCGTGATTTCAGGCAGCACGGTTTTCCAGAGAGTATATTTGGATACTTGATCGTTTAAGAAGGCATCAAATTGAAACATATGGCTATTTATGTCATACATCAGTTATTCTGAAGTATTCTTGAATTGTTCCTGACTTTTTAAATCCCACAATAATAATATAATGATCATTACTGCTGTGTTAAATAATCATTTTCTTGACATTTGAACCATTTACTAAACATCTCAAAGGCATGATTACTAATCAGAAGGTTATTTAAGTAGAGGACATGTCAAACAGGGCATCTGTAGTTTGTTTAGCCAGGTTAGAAGCTGGTACACTGGTTTTGAGGAGACAAAACATAATTTGATATACAAAAAGTACTAGATCATATCTCAAAAAGTGTTTTTCCTATCACAGAGGGTTTGCATCTTGTGCCATTTCTGAACCCCAGCTTGTCACACTTCATCACAGATTTTAAGGATTCGGATTGGTTTGATCACATTGCCAATCTGGTTCTGATTCAACTTACTGTAAATGGCTTACGGCCAACACAACCTCAACAGACGTTTCTATTTCTAATTAGGACATTTCTGGCCTGAGACAGCCCCACTGACTACAGTCCTTCCCCTGTGATCAAGCTAATTTTAAGCTGCCTCCAAGCATCTGCGTGGCAGGTTGTTCCAAACATCTTCATGAGTCGCCTGTTTCCAAAAACAAAGCCGCAGCACTGTAATTATAATTTGACAATAAACCAAGCTAACCAGCGTTTGACCCAACAACATCTCAACTCCACCCAGTCTGAGAGGGCAGCACTTTAGGAGCCTGACAAAAAAACAACTAAATAATTTTAAAAAGCCCCATTGAAGATATTCTGCTGTTAATGAGTTGTCAGCAGATTTCTCTGCAGAAGAATGAAATTACTGAGGCGAGAGCGGCTAATGTCAGTCGTGTCATTCCTCAAGTGGCCTTTTGCCTTGTGAGCGATAGCCTGAGAAAGGGCAGCAATCTTATCATGGAGGGAGAGCACAGAGGCTGCAGGGAAGGCTGCTCAGGAAAGAATGAAACAGACACAACACACACGGAAATATCTGCAAACAGATAACTGCTTTGATAAAAGATATAGATTAACAAGATAACTGTGGGAAAAATCTAAGTATATAGTTTATGTACATCAAGGGGGCTATTCTGAATGTAAAGCTCAATTTAGCCCATTATCAATGCATCATGTATGTTTTCCAAACCATAAAATTATATGAAAACATTAGATTTCATATGTAAGTAGATTTTTTTCTATTTTGTCTCCACAGTTTTATACGGCTCTGCTCTAAATTTTTTGGATGTGGTCCCTGACTTCTTCTTTTTTTGTTGTTGTTTTTGTTTTTTCAAAGCCAACCAGAACTTTTTATGCTGATTTTCTGTCCTCTCTCCATAGGTTTTAGTTAATTTTTAAGTTTTTATTGATGAAAATCAACTTGCTGAGACTTGAAATGTTAGTGTTGCCGCTGCAAGTGGAGACTGTTTCCTTGTTAGTGCAAAAGCCACGTTGTCATGAAATCAATATTAAGAAACACGTATGACAGTTGATAGGAGTAATAAAAATTCTAGGTGTTTATTTGATGAAAAATGCAGCTACATGTAAAAACTCTGGTGTCTCAACTTCCTCTATAGCACTTACAAGGAAGTTGATTGGCAAAAAAGGATCAATTGTCATGCAAAGTTTACACAGATTTGTAATGGGTTAGGGTTAGGGTTAGGGTTAGGGTTAGGGTTATATACTATAGCTCCCTTTCAATAAAACCTTTAAACTTTAAATCAAAATCTCAGTTAAGTATTTCAGCTTTAGGCCTGTCAGTTTCATATGTGTAACTACCGTCCAGCATCCACCTCCCACTGTTATGAGAGCAGCAGTATTCTGATGCTCAGGCTCTTTGTCATATCTCAAGTGGATGCTGTGTCAGTCCTGGGAACCCTAAACCGAGATAAAGCTGCCGTTCCTGATGACTGGAGAGCTGCTGCAGCACTAGAGGCTGCCAGGACATCAGATAGACTGAGCGGGGGGTTTTGAGGGATGCTTTCACAGAGGACGGGATGTGAAGTGAAGGCAGGCTTTGGCTCAGTATCTCTGCATGAGGACTGACTGATATCAGAGGCAACGGATTCTCCTTCAGTCCAGTTTGTGCTGGTCCCACGTAGGTTGCGGACAGACAGGACAAATTCCCTGTCTGGATGTTACACTCCACAATTTTTACTTTATGTTTTTTTATTTGTTTTAAGCCATAATGTGTGTGTATTTTAAGAGTCACCTCCTTCACTCACAGATAGGTTTGTTTCTGGTTATGGACTACTGAGGATTAGACAACTTGATATTTTTGTTTTGAAGTCAAGTGTGTCTTGTCCTGTTTACCTGCTTGTCTTTCTTGGTGGCTCTTCTTTCATATTTATCCTAAAATTCATGTAATTCTTGCTTGATTTGTAAATAGTGTGATGCTAAAATATCATAATCAAGTTTGCCCTATAACACTATAATACATAACTATATTCTAAGTAGAAGTCTTAACACTATAGACATCTAAAGAAGTTAGTCACTCTGTGTCATCTTAGTTCAATCCCTAAAAGAAAGACAGGTAAAATGATTGAATAAGCTTCATATAATCAGTTCTTTTAACACAAAAATACAGAAGATTTTTTTTGCTTCTAAGTGTATTTTTGCATGCGTGAATAACTTCTTGCAATGTGCTCACATTAAACAAGATATGTAAACCCATACTGTGCATGCAGATGTCAATATGTCAGTAAATGTCATACATAATATATAATATAAACCTACTTTAAAAGCTATATATGCACAACATCTTTAACCTGTTAAAGCATTTGTGGATAATTTCCTAGATTATGATCATATTGAGATGTGTCATATTTGGGTTAAGATGGTGTAAACCCCAAAAATAATTGAGAAGTATATCTCGATATTTGAACGTTATTCTAAATCCATGCACTGTATGTACATGCATGCAAATAAATGCATAATTTTCCTCTGCACAGTGCACCACATTTTGATCTGAATGTGTACTAAAATATTTTTGCATTTAATCTGTATCATTTTGTCTTAGCTATATTGTATATATTGTTCTAGTTTTTAAAATATTATTACATTTTTATTATTAATTATAAATGTAATTATAAATGTAAATCAAAAATGCCCATATCAGATTAAAATATTCTTTCAATTTGTTTCAAATGATTATGATGAATATGAATGCATTGTGTTAAATTTACAATAGAGTAAGAGAGTAGCTGGTGTGTTTTTATGAATGGCGGTTATTTGAAGGAGAGAAATATGACAGTGCTCTGGTGTGTGTCCAGTGACAATCTCCATGGCGACTCTGGCGTGTTTGGGCCAAATACACGACCCACCTACCACCCATTCAATTCCATCCTTAGCCGCATTCACACAGACGACAGGAAGCCACAAGTCTTCACAGAGGAGCCACGGCCCACGAGTGACTGCAGGCATGAATAACTTATGATAGCTTGTACGCATATCATCAGAAAACAGCTCCAACTGTAACCACATCCAGATGGGCTCAGCGACCTGTCTCTGCCTCACTTTCATTGGCTCGTTCCCCCCAGGCTGCTGTGCATGTGGTCATGTTTTGCACCTTCCAGGCAGCTGAAGAAATGACAGAATTTTCCTTTGCCAGATGATTGACTGTTGTGTCTTCTGCAGGAAATAAATTACACGATCATTTGAAATGTGGCCAGAAAAAACACACGAATGTGATGCTTCTCAGATGTGAGAGACGCAATGTGTTACTGATGACAGAAAAACTCAGGGTTTTATGATATTACTGATGACAATTAGCCAGGAGACTGTTACTTTTTTTTAAAGTGACAGTTTACGTCTAAATGGAAACTTTGAAACTTTAAATGGAACAAATCAAGCCTTGATATGATAAATACTACCTAAAAGGCATTATTAAATATTAGTAAAGTGATTGCAGATGTCAAAAGACAGACTTTAAATGTCAATGTGTAATTAGTTACACATTGACATTAATCAAAACATCAGTTATTGTTAGTAGCAAAATTAATCAGTAAGTGTACTTACTTGAATCAGAATACCACTGAAGACCATGACACAAGATTTTTTTTTCAATGTATTGTGCCAAACAGTGTCTTAGATTCTAATATTATAGACAAATGTGGATGTATTTTTTAATTGTATAAAGCAATAATTTACACCGAACTCAATGTATAGGTAAGTATGAGTTTCCAAACTGAATCTGCACAGCCTACTGATATTAAAGGCTATTTTTGACCCACTGAGATTGTATCTCATAATGTAAATGAGACATGTAATCTCAGTTTTCCTCTTTCCTTCCTTTCCACTATTACCATAAATGTAAGTGACCTACCAAAAGTAGTAGTAAGTAATAAGGTGGAACACAGCAGTCCTTGGACACATTGCAATGCACGTGCAGTGCTGGTTTTTCACCTTAAGAGTGCAGCATTGTACCTTTACAATATAAAATTACAAGTAGGTGTAAAAGTGTGTTTACATTCTACAGAATTATTGGCTTCAACATTTAGAAAACACGTGATTTTTTTCCCCAAATGTAATGAGTAGTACTGTTATTTCCACATTTAGAGAATTTGGATATAAGAACTATATGAATTTGTACTTATGTATATATACACTGATCAGCCACAACATTATGACCACTGACAGGTGAAGTGAATAATATTGATCATATTGGTACTATGTGGGGTTCTGCTGGAAAACCTTGGATTTTGGCATCCGTGTTGATGAGACTTAAGACACCCAAATAAACATTGTCCCACAAGCACACTCCCTCATGCAAATGGAAATCCCAAATGTCACTGGCCTGCCTCCGCAGGAAAATGCACCCCACCACATGGCAAAAACATCAATCAGGAACATCTTGAGGAACGTGACAATCGGCCAAGATGTTGATTTGACTTCAGAACTTCCTAGACCCCATTCTGATCAAGCGTCAACAGGATGCAGTGGAACAAGTTGGAGTGACAGAGGCCCCACTGCACAAGCCAGAGTACCCAAAGGATCCACTGCCAACGTCCTGGTGCCAGACCCCATAGGACACCCTGAGAGGTCCTCTTGTCCAGCATTTTTGACCACATAAGGGGGACCAACACAATATTAGGCAGGTGGTTATAATGTTATGTCTGATCGGTGTATATATACATATTTATATATATTTATTTTTCTATTGATATTCCCTAAATGTTTGCATTGTCCCCTTTGCTGCTGTAACAATGAAAACAAAAAAAAGTAATCACATGTTCCTTGGCCCATTATCAACATTTCCTGAAAATTTCATCAAAATCCGTTCATAACTTTTCAAGTTATCTTGCTAACAAACAGACAGAC
>OMNN01001401.1:0-10577 GCA_900302755.1 Chromis chromis | reverse complement strand
CGGTATGTTCATCAATGACTTTTCTACAATAAACACCACGTAAACAGCAAACAACAGCCTGGAAATTCTCTTCTTCTGCGTGAGTACACTCTAACCCCACCTGTGCAGTAATGACATATGGAGAATGGATGGAAAATTGTCGTTACAGTCCCCTTTGCTGCTGTAACAATGAAAACAAAAAAAAGTAATCACATGTTCCTTGGCCCATTATCAACATTTCCTGAAAATTTCATCAAAATCCGTTCATAACTTTTCAAGTTATCTTGCTAACAAACAGACAGACAAACGCCGGCAAAAACATAACCTCTGCTTTGCGCTTGGCGGAGGTAAAAATGAAAATGTGTATTATGGAAATTGGACGCCTTCACACTAAACATAAAGAGACACTTCAGCATCTCCTGTCTGCCGTCACAACATTGCGGCCTCCTGGCACACCACATTACTACACGTTGTTTCATCTAGGAGCTTTGTCAAATCTATAATAACCATCAGGAAGTCATCTTGGAAGATGTGGGCATTCAACCGGCAGGAGGTGACTAAGAGAAAGATGCCGTTGGTTGGATAAATCTTAAATAAATAAGCATGGATAAAGTATTGTGTCCTTTACCTTGTAAATTTCTTAGCTATGCATCAGTTAATAAACACACAACTGACTGCAAAGGAAGACAGGACACAGAATATCGTCTTATTCACATCTGTATTTTGCTTTCTGTTAATAACTTGAATAGACATATTTCAGTACTCAAAAAACTCATTAAACTGTCAAGAAGAAAACCCAGTTCAGTGGATCATCCTTTAACACACTCTGCGACAAATGTAGAGTTCAGGTGCCAATCATGGGAAAAGATGAAGTTCCTCTCAGCAGTCCAGATACGCTTTCTTCAACCCACCTTCTCCTTTAATCCACAATCACACGAGGCACCATGACAATCTTAACAACGCTCATCCTCCAGTTCCACACGGTGCCATCATCTCTCCGTGTCCTCCTCACAGCCTCTTCTTCATCTTGCCCTTCTTCTGGCCACCTCGTCCAAATCCGGACTTTTTCACTTCTCCCAGCCACTTTTTGTTCTTACTGCGGAGCTTCTGCAGCCCTCCACTCTGCAGGAACTGGTGCTTCTGCTGTTTCTTGCGCTGTGTCAGGATCTGTTGTTTCGTTTTCAGCTCAGAGCGTATTCTGCGGCCACCAGGCGTCTCCTGTGGTGCTGCAGGGCGTCCACCACGACCACGACCTCGACCTCGACCTGAGAGAGGCGGGACACAGAAAGTGAAGTTGGGGGTTCAGCAGCTATACAGGGTAAACTTGCAACATAAACAGTGACTTATTGGAAATTAAATCAGTAGTCTGATGTTTTAGGAAATACACTGTCTAACTGAGAGTTTGGTTAGTTCATAAAGAAATGATCTGGGACATGAAACGGCCTGTAAAGCAGCAACTTGTTTTTGTAACACCACCAAAGAGAGATTTAGAGGTGCTAGAAGGTGGGCTATGTTACCTTTCAGTTACTTGTTTGTGCTAAGCTAAACAGCTTTTGGTTCCAGCCATATATTTAATGCACAGATATGGGTCATTCCATCTCAGATCATTACTCTGATTTGCCTAAAAACTTTTATGTAGAATACTTTTTAATATTTCATAATAAAATACTTTTAGTAAGGTCTAAAATTAATATGAAATATTAAAAGGTATTCCATATGTTTCTGTTTGTATCACTGTGACATGCAACTACATATGTTTCAGAAAATATGACTAGTTAACTTCTGCATTATTCATTTTTTGTTAATGTCTTCTGGCTTCAATTTTTTCACATTTCAACTCACCCATGATCAGAGACTATTTTACCTACTTGTTTAGTATTGTAGATTTTGAATCAGTGGCATGAACGAAAAAAAAACTAAAACTTCAACGTGCAAAAAAAAAATGCTGCTCAAATTTTTTATTTATTTAAAAATGTACTTGGCATATCAATCTAAAATTTCACATATACCATTCTATGTAGTATCTATAGTTAATAATAAAAAAGGTTTCAAGCAAATATGAGATACAGAAGGCCCCTGATGATTTGAAATGGAATGACACATATGAGCGTGGTATCGATGTTCAAATGCAACACTGCTTCAAAAAAGTGAATTTCTTATAAAATTCTACTTTAAAAATGCGCAGCCTCTGTATAAACAATGCTTAAAAACTGGGTATTTAAAGATCAGCTATTGTAGATTCCTCATGTGTAAGTGGGAAAGTTGACTGTTAAAGCTGAGACTATGGATGCTGTCCTACCTCCTGCTGGCCTCCTTCCTCCTCCTCCTCCTCCTCCTCCTGTTTCTCCATCCGATCCATCATCGATCTTATATTTTTTCTTCCACTCCTCATAACTGCCAGGTCGTTAAGCGATACAACATCACAACAATACAGCTAAACGTTGTCCGAGTGACAGAAAACTGTAGTAAACAAGCAAACAAAGAGAGATTTTGTTGGAAGGATACAAGTTCTTCCTGTTCTTGTTGTTACTGATGACTTGACCCCCGTCTGTTCTGATCTTCTTCTTCTGGTCCTCCTTTCCTGTCTCTCTCACGAAGCGCTTCCTCTTACGGTCCCTAGAAATGATAAAAAATATGCTAAATTGTGGAAGAAAACTGCCAAATCAGAAACATATAGTCAGAAGGAAAACAAGAGTGAGCGTGTGAATTGAAATTATCACCATTTCATTATTTTCTTGTGCTGGTTGAACTGGTCTCCAGTGTCTCCCATGAGGTCGAGGACAGCTGAGGAGGCCTGCTTCTCAAAAGCACTGCCCTCTCCACCGAGACTCAGCCTAATGACACACACAACATGACATCACCGGTTAAAACACACTTTCACTTCATAAGTTGGACTCATTTTATTTTAATCGTAATGCTTCATGCCTCACCCTCTCTCAGAGTTGAAGTCTTTAGGTCTGTAAGGGATGTAATACTCGTCATCTTTGCCTGTTTGCCTGCTTCTCTTGTTGTTTGGACGTCCTTCTCCATCTTCCTGCGTAACTCTTCTTTTACCACCCACCACCTCTGAGAACACCCCCTGGTGGACACATTGAGGATTACATGTCAAAACTGAAGATTTTTACAATAATTATCATATAGTATTAATCAAATATTACTTGTGTAGCACCTTTCATATAGTTTAGTGCATTTCAAAGAACAAGCAGACAGTAAAGGAACAATTATAAATGAAAAAGGAATAGATAAGAAAATATAAAACATGAAAATAAAATGAGAAAAACTGCATACAGTTCAGTTAAAAGACAGTTTAAAGACACAAAAAATATTACAAAATAGATCAGATTAAAAGCATACAAACTAGATTAAAAACTTGATAAAACAAGATTTATCTCTGTATTTTAAAGTTATCATGGAAATATGATTATCTGACTTAAAAGAATAGTTTGACATTTTGAGAAATACATTTCTTTGCTTTATGGCCAAGAAGTAGCTCAGAAGATCAATCTCTCATGTCCTTCTGGTTAAATATACAGCTACGAGCAACCAGCAACTTCCCTCGAGGATCCCTGACTGGTTCTATGATGGTCAGAGCCAAGAAATAGGATGCGTCCGAAACCACTTGGTCACCTCACTCACCCATTAAAATTAAATAGTTAACCTTAAATAGGCTGGTATCTTCCCCTCCCATTTTAAGAGCATAGAACACAGTTAGTGTCTTTTATGAACAATAACCAGATTGCTTAAAAAAACACTGCTCTTTACAGCACAGACTGCTCTGGGCAAAATCCCCAATAATTTACTGCTTGCAGTCGAAGCAGGACTGCACTTCGTTTTAATTCTCCTTGACCTCAGCTCAGCCTTCAATAAATTGGAGGACAACGGTGATGTGGCTCTGGACTGGTTCATCTCCTATCTGTCAGGTCCTTCTCAGTAATGCTTAGAGATTCCTCATCTTCTTGTGCTCTTTTCTTCAATGTGGTCCCCCAGGGATCTATTATAGGTCCCTACCTTTTCTCTATACACATGCTCTGTGTCCCATTAAAGCCTGGTACTACTGATGTCTTTTATATTATGCCCTGCTTTGCTGAAATGAAATATTGGATATCCAAGAATCTCCTGCAGCTGAATAACACTGGGAGCAATAACAATCTCATCTCTACTCTGGGTCCCTTATCAAGTCATGTTCTTAAAGAGGCCACCAGCCTAGAAGTCATTCTTGACTACGAGTTGATCAGACTATTTCTCCCTGCTGCAAAGGTCATCCAAGCTTTCACCTCCTCCAGATTTGACTATTTTAATGCACTTTTTTTGGATATCAGCAACCAAAACATCTAAAGATTGCAGTTAATTAAAAATGCTGCTACCAGGCTTTTAACATGCACCAAGAGAAGTCACCATATTACCACAATCTTAACTGCTTGTTTTTAAAGCCTTGAATAGTCAGGCCTCTTCTGTATCTGTGATCTAACTCCCTGTGAGCCTTATTACTGTCTGACACTGTTAGTTGGGCCCGCTGGAGGATCTTAAAGTCTTAATTTCTCAGGTGACCAAGCTTTTGCTGTTCGGCCCCTCAGCTGTGGAACTTTTTGTGTGGAGATCTCAGGCGGTAAAACTCAGTATCCTCTTTTAAATATCTCTAAGACACATCTCTATTGTATGGCTTATTCTTAACTGTTGGTATTAGTTGTAGCTATTTGTCATATGTAATGTTTTGGATCTTATTTACTTGCATTGGGTGTTGCTAAAGTCAAAGTCTGGACCAACATCAAGTCAATGTGGACCCAGTCCATTACTTGTGTTCTGAACACTTAATGAAGTGTGACCTGTTCTATTTTGAAATAAATTTTCTATTGATCAATAAACTGTTAGTTATATTGCATCTCGAGAGTATTCACAGCGATTCTGTCCTCAGATGATCGTGGTTTTAATGTGGCTTATTTCCTCATCATTGACATCGTTGTCATGGCGATTTTAACTGCTGTGCGTTGCTGCTGCCGAGTCCATGCATTAATGATACATCGGAGAATTTGCTATCAGCTCCTAAATCGCAGATCCAGAACGTGTGTCATTTTCTCCAGTGTGTCATTTCTACAATTAGTGTAAATGTTAGCTCATGTCAGAGTGAGAAACAGATATGGACTAACATCAACAATGAACTGTCAGTTTAATGCCGGCCCAATCACAAGAGATGTAATGTTTGTGGTGTGATCACAAAGTCAAGGGTCACACTGATGAAACTGACTGCCATTATTCCCATCTGACTTGAATGTAATTTGAGTATTTTGACTGCCTTGAACTTGAATTAATTAAATGTTATTGCTTTGCCAATAATTTCGGACTTCTGATCTTGAATAAAAATCAGATGCAGAGATTTGAGTAATACATTTGAGAACCCCTGATATATCAAATCCGATTTAAGCTAATGTTAATCAAAACAATCAAACTCAAAGAGAAAAGTTAAAGTGATGGGATGTCATTCTTATTTTCTCTCTCACACAGCACATTGCTTCTGTATGGCACTGAATAATATCCAGAACACTGAACTGTCACTCAGAAAGTCATAAGTCAATAGAGACGGACCCCTTAAAAAACCTGCATACACAAGACGTTTATGTTTATGTTTTTGCAAACAAAAAGTCAAGGGAGGTGGCAGCGTAACTAAAAGGCCGACAGTGAGAGAAAACGTTGTTTGCAAGTTAACGGTTTAAGGTTTGAGATGAGGTTTTATTTGTTCTGTGAGTTTTATTCTTCCTCAAGTTTTAGTTTTTGCTTGATATTTAAACAATGTTGTTGAACTGTGTTGGCACAAATTAAACTGTGATACATGTTGTGAAACTGAGAAACTGAGATTTTCCAATTAAAAACTTGTGTAAATGTCAAATGCTTAATAATCAAGCAAGAATTCCAAAACACTGACTTGTTTTAGTGTCTCAATTGTGAGAATTTGCTGCTTTTCTTTATCTTATGAAACAGTAAACTAAGTATCTTGGACTGTTTCAAAACAAGACATCTGAAGACATACTTGGACTTCAGAAAACTGTCTATGTGAAAATGTTTTTGTTTTTTTTGTTTTTACCATTTTCTCACCTTTAAAATAAAATGATTAAATAAGAAAATGAATGAAAGTGATCTTTAGGTCTTCTGTGTTCCTAGTTTGAATGTTGTTAATGTCAGACAGTGGTAGGTGACATTTCTGTTCCCTGAATGAGCTACAATTGATCAAAATATACCTGACGTAGAGCACAATGTTAAAAGAAAACAGAAACAGAATCTAATCTCATCTATTTGAGGTATCTGAGTGTACTACCTTTAGATCCTCCTCCTCCTCCTCTTCCTCCTCGCCTGTGGTTTGTGTGAAGACAGCAGTGGTGGAGGTGCTGACAGGTTTCTGCAGCCGGCTTTCTGCAGCCAAGTCTTCTCTCTGTTTGCTGAATTTGTCCACTAACCGTGTGTCCTTGGAGCGTTTGGCTCGCATCACCTCACTGGCTTGTGTTTTACTGCTAGAGTTGATTTCGAAGATCGTCTACATGAAGATGGAAGGAGTTGATTTTAACATTTTATCACAGGGTAACAGGAAAATGCAGCAGCACTATGGGATATCTGCATCTGTCTTACCGATTTGGATTTATAGCCCTTGATGGCATCAACTACTTGAAGGCGCTCCAGTTCCATTTTCTCCAAACCAGACCCTGAAACAACATTAGATGCTGTTAACTACTATCTGAGCATCCTTACTGCTGTTCATAGTTTCAGTTGTTTTCGTAGTTCATCCTCCTCCGAACTTACCGAGCAGTGGATGGACAGCCATGCTAGACAGATCTGTGTTTTTGACCCGTCTGATGGACTCTGGTGAGGGGTTCGGACGGGATTTCAGGTACTGCTTGTAGGCGTTCTCGGAGACACGATGCAGGTTTTGTAGGTCCAGTGAGTTTTCATAAGTCGTGATCAGATGAGAACTTTCGTCATCCAAGATGCTCTGAGGAACACGACCAAACACACCGTCTGAATCTGGAGGGATAGAAGATGGCAGAGAGGGAAGATGAATATGTTGATAAATAAAGTTTATTAGCAACCTAAATAAACATCCAGGTAGGCGTTCTGCAAAGCTAACCTTGTGTGTGTTCAGGTGTTGCCAGCTGAACGGGCCTTCCGAGGAAGAGGTGCAGGTCGTAGACGAACGGCATCTCATCTGGACAAATCATACTGTAGGTTCTTCCGCTGCGACCAGCACGTCCCACACGGCCTGATGGGAAAGACAAGTGATGACCAAAGTAATATTAATTCATCATGTCAGCCTCATCGAAGAGAAAACCAGGATATTAACTCTGTAGCTAAACTACTCACCGACTCTGTGCAGGAAGAGTTTGGCCTTGGAGGGGAAGTTGTAGTTGATGACATTGTCCAGCAGAGGGATGTCTATACCACGAGCAGCTACATCAGTCACAATCAGCACCATGGCTTTCCGGTGCACAAACTTCCCGATGTTGATCTTTCTGGCCGTCTGATCGAGGGCACTGTAGATGTAGGCACACTCTAAACCTTCTGAAGTCAGCAGCTGGAGATCAAAACAGAAGAAATTAACTTGAAATCCAGGTTCATGTTTTCAAAAAGTCCTCATCAACTGGATTTGGAGTGCAATAAAGACAAAAGTGAGTTGTTATGTTACCTCCTTCAGGTACTCGACGTGGTGTTTGGTGGCAGCAAAGACCACTGTCTGTTCCTGAGGCTTCACTACGTTCCTCAGGAGGTGCAGCAGCAGCGCCGGTTTGTCGTCCACACGCAGGTGGAAAAATGACAGCTGATGGAAGACACGACAAACATTTCAAAAAGAGTTGCTCTAAGCTGTAGATTCAGTCGTGTATGGGTTTTTTTTTTTTAAAGTTAAAAAGGTTCACGAACAATTGTCTTACACTTTGCATAAACAGTACAGATCACCTGAAGGCATCACTAGAGGCCTAAGGAGTCTGACACATATTTGGAAATAAGCTAAAATGCACAATAAATGCAGTAATTATCCTGTGGTGAGTTATTTTAACTTTAAAACATTTCTTTTTTCCAGTTAATAAATAAAACACATCTCCAAGGTTGCTCACACACATTGCTGCTAGATTTTTATTATAATCAGTACATCTTATATCTGTCATTTTGTGTTAGACTTATCCTAATAAGCACATTTTGCTCTAATTAAAACTTTCTGATCCAAAATAAGTAGCAATTATTGCCAACTTGGTCATGTATAATAACCTTAAGGACTGACCTTAATTTGGTCACTGAGCTTCGAATCCACATCCAAACGAATCAGCACAGGTTCCGTCAGCCCTGGAAATAAAGATTATTTACATAGTTAATCAGGAACTTAAGCACCGGGATCGATATTACTGTGACAATAGTTAAAAGCATATGCATTTAGATGCCTTTATAATTTAATAGATTCAAAATGAAGATGAGATGTAGAGCAGAAAAGCTCAACTTGCTTTGCCTCGGGGTCAGTTCATAAACAGAGAATAATATTTATCAGATAAAATGAATAACCATTAAAAAAAGCCCATAACTCACCTCTATTTAAAAGTATCTATTTCCAAATTAATTGACAAACAGCCAACAGACATTATTAAACATTTACTACATAACAAACAAAAAAACGCCAGTTTGAATCAACTTATTCTTTTTATTGCGAATTAGAAAGTGGATTGCAGGCAGCTGATCTGGCTTGTGGGCCGTAAGTTGAGTATCACTGATGTAGCACAAAACCAATTCGAAAACATCTTCAGTCACGATAAATGCATGCATGCAAAACAGAACTGAAAGGCTGTTTATCTCACCAGCTCTTGCAAACTCCACCAACAGTTTAGGCAGAGTAGCGGAGAACAGCAGAGTCTGTCTGGTGTCTGGAAGCCTGCGAATGATCTCCTGAAGCTGCTCAGCAAAACCCATTTCAAACAATCTGAGTGGAGAAAAAAACAGGTAGAAGCTCACACACGTGTACAAGCAAATGGAAATATGACACCTTCGAATGCACAATGCCGTTTCTCACCTGTCGGCCTCGTCAAACACCACGTACTCCACATTCTGCAGCTTCAGGTTCATCTCCTTGACGACGTGCATGAGACGACCGGGAGTACCGATGATTCTGAATAAAGGAGGGGAAGAGATCAGGATTTCGACATAATACAGGACATGGAGGGGAAGGAATAAGACTTTTCAGGGAGCACTACAACTAAATACACTTACATGTCAGGGTTTTCATGAAGAGCAGCAAACTGATCTTCCATTCTGGAAAAGAGGGAAGAGACATTTATATTGATTCCAGAGGTAAAACACAAACCTGCTGGTCTTCGAGTACAGCAGGAACAAATAAACTGTACAACACCAGACAACTAGGAGTCACCCACCTGTCTCCACCAAGGATCAAAGCAGTCTTGAGGCCAGTGAATTTTCCCAGCTACAATAAAGAAGTAAAAAAAAAAAGATTCAGTGCCAGCACTTACTAACAAAGTCAGAGATTCTTTTCCCCACAAACACAACAGATCCAACTCACCTCTCTAGTGAACTTCATGGTCTGTAGGGCCAACTCTCTGGTGGGGGTCAGGATCAGGGCTCGGGCTCCTGTTTGAGCTTGAGGGGCCTTAAGCTTCTCAAACATGGGCACCAGGAAGGCAGCAGTCTTACCGCTGCCGGTCCTGGCCATAGCTACTATGTCCTTTCCATCCAGAATCACTGGGACAGTCTGAGGCGGTGAAGAAAAGGATTGTGAATTAAACATCAAAGTCCCGAATGTTTGATTACAGGATTGTGAAGGAGCACTATCTTACCTTTCTCTGAATGGGAGTTGGGACTTTGTAACCCTTCTTCATGACGCCTTTATAAACGGGGTAACTGAGACCTGAAATCACACATAATGTAGTCAAACATGTGTGTAAACGGTGCTTCAGGCTTTTTTCAGCTCATTCTTTCAGCACTTACCCATGGACTGGAAGCCTCCAGACTTCTTTTTCTTCTTGTTTTGGGCTCTGACCAGCTCCCTGGTGTCAGGTTCCACATCTGACAAGCAGTCGGATGCTGCAGGGAACCGCGGCAGTTTCCTCCCCGGCTGTGAGACAAATTGGGAAAACAGAAATGCAGCTTGTTTAACAGCATCACAAGAGTTCCACATGAGATTATCAACATTAAAGTGAAACCTTTATCTCTACATTAGACACAGAGCATGTTTGATCAAAGCAAACAAATGTATATTAATGTAGGGTCTTGACCTTAATGTTTAATTTAACACTTGTTTGGTAAATATGTATCAATCTTATTTCTCTACTGGAAAGCACTTTGGCATATCATCTGTTGTTATGAATGTGCTATATACTTCTGATCAACAGGATGCACTGGAACAAGTTTCATTGACAGAGGCCCCACTGCACAACCCAGAGTATCCAAAGGATCCACTGCCAACGTCCTGGTGCCAGACCCCATAGGACACCCTGAGAGGTCTTCTTGTCCATGCCCAATGGTTCAGAGCATTTTTGACCACATAAGAGGGACCAACACAATATTAGGCAGGTGGTCATAATGTTATGCCTGATCGGTGTATGTGGTGTTTTTAATTTGCT
>OMNN01001400.1:8152-21624 GCA_900302755.1 Chromis chromis | reverse complement strand
GTGGTGGTGGTGGTGGGCTGGGCTGGGTTTGGATTGCAGTGATGATGACAATGAGTGCTATGGCTTCCTTAGTTTTTTTGCAAGCTTAGGTGCTGCGGGTGCTTGAGGACTCTATGGGAGCGATTAAGCTGCTTCGCAAAATCCACTGAACTGATATGCCGCACCAACTGCTATGTCTTGACTAGCTAGAGATTGCAATTTTTTGGCAAAACAAAACAAAACAATAGAACAAAAAAAAAAATCTGTTTAAGTGTCTATGGTTTGAAATGAACATGAAAACTCATCCTATGGTCGAGCCTTTGAATGACGAGTGCACTGAGCAACTCACTAGAGATCACTAACATGCATGTGCAAGGGATAAGCTGGATATTTGTCAAATTTTAGCAACTGAAACCTTTTGCCCAACCGAGAGCTCCGAGCATGTTTCCACCTTGACAGGCCCTCGATTTTGTGCAGCACAACCAAAAAATAGAAAACACTCACATTGACTTGGGTATGAAATTCACTTGCTGTACCCCGGTTGTGCAAACATGCTCCGAGCTCCATGACAGATAAACCTGTTTGTGCCTCTTGACAAAGACCAGCATATGCCCTTGCAGTAGGTACCATTGAATGGCCACAACTTGACTTGAGAGTAACTTTCCTGGATGACCCATGCTGCTGACATACAAGGTGACAGTCATTGATGCCCTCTCTCTCCCTGAAGCACTTGGGTCTCATTGAAGAGAAATGGTCGGCCAGAATGTCTGCCCGCATTTGCAGTCAACTGCAGAGGCCTGATTTCAGTTGATCCAAAGCTAAGGCTACAATCACCTGGCTGTTTTAGACACACACATTCTTTTTATTAAAACATCAGCACCGAGCTCACATTTCACCCCGTGCAGTTGACCGAAGGGCATTCATTCAGACATACCATGTCTCAATCTTTGAACCCGCACTGGAAGTTTGAGTAGAACTGGAAATTCTCAATATAGCATGATCCCTTCTTGGATGTGTACATTTCACTCAGAGCATAAAGTGCAAATAATTTTTGGGCTTTACAAAAATTTGTCACAGACATTTAAAAAAAAAAAAGAAAAAAGCATCAAAGCATAAACGTACCTCTCTTCAGAAACCATGAGATAATCCATTTACATTTGCCATTTAGAGAAAAACTCGGATCCTGCATTGTGTGGCCTGGCATGCTTGAATGAAAATAAAGATAGAGAATGCCACGTAAGAAGAGAATGCGTGTGAGAGAGAAAGAAAGAGTGAGTTTTTAAGCATGCATGAGAGTTTGCATGTAAGCAGATGAGTGTGTGTTTGTGGGTGTGCAGAGGGTGTGATGGTGTGTGTGTGTGTGTATTATCTGTGTGTGTGCCCTGTTCCTCTTCCAGCTCATCACTGAGTAGCTGGACCCTCCAGTCTTACGAAGACATCAGTGTTTTTTCAAGAAGACAGCCATAGGAAAGTAGGCCATACTGAGATATTATCCAGCTTCTTACCGTATCCGAAATGGAAGTTTACTTTAATATTCATATCGGAGCAAATTACTCTCATTTGATTAGTCGTGACCGCCTCTAAAGAGATGAAACACTCAAGAGTCACTGGGTGTGATGTAAAGGCAAGATGGACGATAACAGAAGATTTGATTTATCTTCTTCATCATGCCCTGATTATCTCAGGAACAGCTAACTGTCAGTGAACTGCAGAATTTTTTGCTCTGGCGTGTGATCAGGAGGCATAGAAATTCACATCAGCTGGAAAATCTGGATGTAAATTTTGAAATGTTTCAGTAACTCTCAAAATTACAGCAGTCAGGCCAGAGTACAATATCAGCAGTGCAATCCTGTCAACAATACCAGTGTCAACACATTAATGAGACTTTGGGATGTCAGGAGAAGAGAATCGGCAGACGTTAATATTGTCTGGCTTGAAGTGAACCTGTGTGTCAGGCTGCTAACGCTATCAGCTGCCACAGCGGCTGCTATCAGGCCGTTTTCACCTGCAGTTTTAGCAAGTTTGAGAGCTTTTCAAGAAAAGTGTCAGGAATCACTGCGTCAGTGGTTTGATCAAATCACATCTACGCCTCATAGCTCCGTCCTTCACTTCCTGTCAGTAAGGACACGCAGCTTTCTTTTGGATATACTGTACACGGGGTGGACAAAATAACAAGGACACCTTGCACTGTAGTGCAATGTAATCCAGCATTGCAGTGGCACTGCAGCAGCTCTGCAATAAACGGTTTGTTTGTCAAATTCATTTTTGTGTGTTTTTGAAAAAAAATATCCCATAATATCCTTCGGTCTGCTTACTCTTGACATTGGCTCTTCTTTGCTGATACAGCTTTCCTCTGTGTGGGATATGCCATCACGATTTTTTAGACTTTTTCTAACAATTTAATATGACTCATTTGGGATGAGTCATGTTTGGGATTTGTGTAGCTGCCTGTGTGACCTCGATGCTTTTCCCTCACAGTGAAAGTCCTTTTTCCTGCTATGTTCCTGTTATTTTGTCCACTCCCCGTAATTGACTGTTCCTGGCAGCTACACAAGTCAAGTCATATTAATTAGAGGCTTCGCAGTCACGATTATTATAAGTGAAAAGGAGAACTTCCAGAGGTTTTTTGCAGAGCTTTTGGACTAGATTGCACTGTAATGCAGGATGTTCCTATGTTTCTGCCCACTCCCTGTATATACTGACTGTTTTTACTCTGTTGTTTCTCTCTTGAATCTCACCCTCTCTCTGCCTCTCTCTATCTTTTGCACAATAACTTCGAGCTCTATTGAAATGACATTTGTACAACATTTTTTAGTTGAGGAAAAATTCCCGGCTTCTGATTTTAGCAGGTTTAGCATACCTGTAAAACTCGTGAAAAAAAGAAAACAGCAAATGGTGTCACCCAAGAAATAGTGAAATCAAGTCAGGTTGCAACCGTGGTCATCGATGAACAGATTGCACTAGTATCACGGGGGTAAGTGGCAGGTAGGTGCTGTGACTAACCCGACTGCTGATACCCGAGGATTGGTGTTCAGCACCGCTGCCGCCTCAGAAATGTCCTCTCACTGGTTTCTCTGCTGCCTGTCACCCCTCTGTCACCGCAGAAACAACAGGATGATGATGATGAAGAAGATGATGTGGAACCTGGACTGACTGGAGATGAGAAAGAGGAGGAAGTGAAGGAGAAGGAAAAGCTCGGGAAGCTGCAGTACTCCATTGATTATGACTTCCAAGAGAACAAGGCAAGTGCTTCAGTAGTTAATTTTACATTGTCCTGTCAAAATAAAACTAATCAAAGTTAACGCAGGCCCTTTCATATAAGTATGAATGACATGCTACACTTTGTTTCTGGTATCTCCTCTAGCCTGGTATTTTTTGGTTGTTTTTCCAAAAACAAAGACAGGATTAAAGACATGTATTCAGTTTTGGTTGGATCTGAAAAGGGTTTTTACTCTCGTTTATTTGCGCATTTCTCTCCAGCTGGCTGTGGGAATCCTGCAAGCAGCTGATCTCCTTTCCATGGACAGCGGTGGCACCTCAGACCCCTACGTCAAGGTCTTCGTCCTCCCTGACAAGAAGAAAAAGTTTGACACAAAGGTTCACAAGAAAACACTCAATCCTGTCTTCAATGAGTCCTTCACCTTCAAGGTAAGCTGAAGTTAAGAACGTGGTCGGCCTTTACTTATTACTTATTAAAAAACATGTACGTCAGGCTGTTTGATATGTCGACACGTCCTGCTAAAGGTGAGCTGCTGCTGCTTTTTCCCTTTTTCTGGTAGAGCTTAGCAGTTACTTAGATTCAGATTTCTTTTACACTCACACTCCTGGCCAGCCGTGATAAAAAGCACAGACATATTCAAGGTGTCTGACAAGGGGAGTATGGTAGAGAATCAAATTAAAGGAGAGGGCCACCTCTGGTGCACCTTGGCTGCTGACGCAGCTCTTTAAAAAAAACAAATCAAACAGCTTTACCCCGTCAAAGTCAGCCAGCTCTGCTGAAGCAGCAGGTTACAAACCAGACGATTCTGAACTCCAGGTCAAAGTCACACATAATATCACTCTGATCTGGCTGATTCTATACATGGTTTGTCATGAAATGATGCAACAATGTGATTTGTGCTGCAATTTGTTAAAAACAATACAAATGAGTTTAATTAGATTGGTTGCTGCCTTTCAGATTCCATTCCAAGAGATGGGAGGGAAGACTCTGGTAATGTCTGTCTATGACTTTGATCGCTTCTCTAAACATGATGTCATCGGAGAGATTAAAATACCCATGAACACCCTTGACCTGGCAAAGCCAATTGAGGAGTGGAGAGACCTGGACAGCGCAGATCAAGAGGAGGTAAGAAGAGTGATTTAACTACGCTGCCACATTATTCCCTAAAACCCCGCTGCATTTCTTCCACTGCATTCCATAAATGAACTTTACCACTAGATTTGAGAATATACAAGACTCAATATTGGTCAATACTTTTTGCAGTAGAAAAATAAGCTTATAATAACGATAATCTTAAAGGTTTCGCTACATAGCACCTACCAAAATCAGCCCAAGACAATATTTAATTGAAGTGAAAATAGTGGGAAATGGAGATGAAATAGTAGGAAAAGAGAAACCAAACTGCATGTATACACAGGTGTTTCCAGTGTTCTGCTAATGTATGTAAATTAGAAACACCTCTCAGTGTAATATAGGCTACCACTTTTACCAGACGTATAGCCTAATTTCCAACAATGTGAAGAAACACAGAACCTAATACACTTTGTAAGGTTGTGCATTGTATTGCAATAGATTGTACAAGTGTACCTGTATGCATAAAGTGGACACTGAGTGTACACAGTACACAGTATCTTCAGTATACATGCACAATCACACACATGCATGTGTGCCAGATTTAAATTCGATTGTAACAAAACTTTTGAATAAAAGTGTGTTTCCAAGAGTGACTTTAAAAGAGAAAATATGTTTTTCCAAAGCTGTGATTCTCAGAATAGTGGTGTCCTGACCTGTGTTCCCCTTCTCAATCTGATAAACAAACATTGTGGTGATGACACGTTTTCTATATTACCATAAACATATCTATTATTTATCTTCTGCAGTTTCTTGCTATGTATCAGATGACATATATGCTGTGGGATATATCAGTAATGCTGCTCTGCTCCCTCTGTAGCCATGCAGCCTGTAATGTGATGCTTTCACTGTTAAGCTCCTGGAATATGAAAAACTAGTTTTAATCAATGAAACTGCTTCCCCAGAGCCATCTTAAGAAGAAATACTCGCTCTGCAGTTAATTTTGCTTCCTTTCCCAGATATTTTATTAACCTTATAAAGACCAACTAGATGTGCTTAAAGAATAATTCCTGCTGGTATTACAATAGTGATGGCAGCAGACATTTCTGATATTGACTGTGTATATTTAATAATGTTATTTAAAGGCACAGCTTGTGTGTGTGTTGTACAGAAGAGGAAAGATTTAGACTCCGTTTCAGACCTCCTTTAACTTTCTCTCCTCTTGCCTCCTCCTCACAGCCAGAGAAGCTGGGTGACATTTGCATCTCCCTGCGTTACGTCCCCACTGCTGGCAAACTCACCATCTGTATTCTCGAGGCTAAAAACCTGAAGAAAATGGACGTGGGTGGACTGTCAGGTGGGTTACTTTATATATACAGAGCATCACATATTGCATTTTATCATCACATTTTGGCCCTTGATGCTATTTCAGTTGTCAGTTCTGGGCAAAAAGACACCTGCCTGCAGCGAGACTGCAGCGTGCCTCTGAGCACAGCCATTAGGTCGGTCCTGTTTTGCTCACGTGCTGACGCTGCAGTACTCGCCATGCAGCAGCACTTGCTCCTCCTGACTTCAGCATTGGCCCCATCTGTTGGTGCATTACAGCACTGCGACCCAAACATGCATGTGCAAGGGATTCTTTTTTTTATCAGCTTATCTTAAAAATCCCTGGTTCCATTTTCAGATCCCTATGTGAAAATTAACCTGCTGCAGAATGGAAAGAGGCTGAAGAAGAAGAAGACGACGGTGAAGAAGAACACTTTGAATCCTTACTACAACGAGTCCTTCAGCTTTGAGATTCCTCTTGAGCAAATGCAGGTGAGGACATGGAGTAATTCTTTTACATCCTTTAAGATTTCTCAAGGGTGGAAAGAGTACCACAGATCCTATAGACAAAATCACTATTCTGCAGTGAGTAGAAGTGCTAAAGTACTATTTCCAAGTAAACAGATTCTTAATTACTGTGAAAAGGTAAATATGCTGTATTCATATCAATGCAGCCTATCAAGCAATTCATTATTAAACAGACTAATCCATTAATTGCACGGTAGCAATTATCTGCACATGAAAACAAAAAAGCACCCAAACGCTGCTGCCTCTTTCCCAATGTTCCTTTTATTTTATGTGGACATGATGTGGCATTTTCAGGTAAAGCTGGGTGTCTGAGCCTCTATATACAGGTGCAAAAATAAACCTGCAGGTATGACAGTCTGATCCCAGTCTTACGTCCTTGGTAATACTCAAAGAAAACCCCTCTTATAAATCAATCAATAAATTGCATGCTTAAATACATTTAAGAGTTTTGCTGCTACAGTCTTGTTTGCATTTGTGATTTTTACCATTATTTCACCTTTTAAAAGGATAATTTGACATTTTGTTAAATTAGCTTGTTTGCTTTCTTGTTAAGGGTTGTGTGAAAAACTAAAGGAAAAACCAACATACAGTGTCTTAGTAAGGTGTTGGGTCACCACATGCCATCTAAACAGCATCTATGTGCCTTGGCATTGATTCTCCAAGTCTTTGGAACTCTATTCCCACATTCCCTCTGATATTGTCTCATTCGGTGTTTTGATGATGGAAGTGGAGAGCGATGTCTAACACAATTTAACTAGGTTCAATTGGGTGGAGACCACTGGGTGACCATGAAGGCCTTTAGCGTATGATTCACGTTATTTTCCTTCCCTTTAAGGGACCAAGTGGACCCAAACTGCTCCAGCAAGCTTTCCTTTAAATTGTCACTTACCTGTAGATATAAGGCTACTGCCAAGAGTCCCTTAGCTTAGCTTAGTATAAACTCTTGCTGTCACTGTGAGGTTGCCAAGTAACCAGAAGAGACTCTGAAAAGTCACTGCTCCGGGTCAAGAAACAATCTACCACAAAACCTCCTGTTTACCCCAATTTTCTGCTTTTTACACTTAGGTTTTTATACAGATGGAACAAAGGAGATACCGTGCGTTGATTAGTGAGTTTTAAAGGTGTTGACTAACTGGCTGAAGCTTTATATTTCATGCACAGACATGAGTTTCATCAATCTTCTCATCTAATTCTAACCAAGCAAGGTTAATATTGCATTACTTACTGTAAAACACTCAAAAAACACCTAAAAGTCTAATGTATATGCTTAAGTATGTAAAAATAGACGTAAGGATGACACTTGACATTGAGTATTTATGGATTCAGCTTAGATGCAAGCAAATCCCAGTCATCACCACCCTAGCATAAAAAAGGCTTAAGGACCACTACACTTCTAACACTAGGCACAATGCACCACTCACTATATTTTTTTTTATTTTTTTTTGTTAAAAAAGTCTTAAATAGTCTTAATAATTAAAAGCAGAATTTCTGGTTTAGAAATATTCTCTAAAGATCAACAAGAATACAGTGCCTATAAAAAATATTCACCCCATTTGGAAATGTTAATCTTTTATTGCTGTTCAACACTGAATAATGGTCAATTTAATTTGGCTTTTAGACAAGGATTAAAAAAAAAACCTCTTTCATAACAAATTCAAAACAGATTTGTACAAAGTAATGTCTATTAATTAAATCGTAAAATAAGTGATTGCATAAGTATTCAGCCCATTCAGGTCAGTACTTTGTTGATGCATCTTTGGCCACAGTTGAATAGGTCTCACTCAGCCTTGGACATCTGGACAAAACAATTCTACCACATTCTTCTTTGCAAAACTGCTCAAGGTCTGTCAGGATACATGGATTGGGTGAACAGCCCTTTTCAAGTCCAGCCACAAATTCTCAACTGGTTTGAGATCTGAACTTCTGAACATTTACCTTGTTGTCTTTAAACCATTTCTGTATAGCTGTGGCTGTTTGCTTCAGGTCATTGTCTCGCTGGACAAAAAATCTTCTCCCAAGTCGCAGTTCTCTTGCAGACTGCATCAGGTTGTCGTCTAGGATTTCCCTATACTTTGCTGCATTCATTTTACCCTCTACCTTTACAAGCCTTCCACGGTCTTCTGCCGAGAAGTATCCTTAAATCATGATGCTGCCACCACCATGCTTCACAGTGGAGATTTTGTAATGATGCACAGTGTTTGATGTCTGCCATGCATAGCATCTAGTCTAATGGCCAAAAAGCTCAATTTTTGCTTTCTTTAGAAGAAAGAAATTTCTTCCAGTTGAATTCAGAGTCTCCCAAATTCCTTCTGGCGAACTCTAGTTAAGATTTGATATCAGTTTTTTTCAACAGTGGCTTTCTCTTTCCCACTCTCCCACAAAGCTTTGACTGGTGAAGGACAGGCAGGACAGTTGTTGTATGAACAGTCTCTTCAATCTCAGTCACTGAAGCTTGTAACTCCTTCATAGGAGTCATCGGTGTCTTGGTGCCTTTTCCTACTAGTCTCTTTGTTGTTGAGGACAACCTGCTCTAGGCAGATTTACGCATGTGCCCTCTTACTTCCATTTCTTAATGATGTATTTAACTGCGCTCCAAGGAATATTTAGAAACTTGTTGCTTGGAGTGTTCTTTTGTCTTCATGATGTAGTTATTGCCAAGAGTACTGATTCACCAGTGACTGGACTTTCCAGATACAGATGTCTTTATACTATAATCATGTGGACACATTCACTGCACTCAGATGATCCCAGGGTCACTTATTGTGTGACTTGTAGCCCCAGTTAGCTGCACCTGTGGTGAATTAGATGAGTCACTTTAAATGGGGTAAATACTTATGCAATCACTTATTTTATGTTTTGTATTTTTAATTACTTTGTGGAAGTCTTTTCTTTTAAATTCTTGTCGAAAAGCCAAATAAATTGACAACGATGCACAGTTGAAAAGCAATAAAATGCGAAAACTTCAATGGGGGGTGAATCGTTTTTAAGGCACTGTAACAATACTGAAGTTACTTTCCTTCCACCCCTGATATGCGTTTAAACTTCATGGCATTCTGAACCTTGTTGTAATACTTTCTCCCTATTCTCCCAGAAAATCCAAGCTGTGATCACAGTGCTGGATTATGACAAGATTGGCAAGAACGATGCCATTGGGAAGATCTGGGTGGGAAGCAAGTCCACAGGGGCCGGCCTGAAACACTGGTCCGACATGCTGGCTAACCCCCGCCGTCCCATCGCCCAGTGGCATCCACTGCAGCCAGAGGAAGAAGTGGATGCCTCCCTCGCAGCCCTGAATGCCAAGAAGTAAACTCCCACCACCTCCACACCTACCTACCCATGCATTTCCCATCCTTTCCCCAGGTCCCACATATCAATGTATATTCCAGAAGAACACCCCAACTGTACATCTGCTCCCCTCCACCACCTTCCTCTCCCCACTGCCACCTCTCAAAAGATCCATAGATACCATTCGACATGATGGGAAATATAGTTTAAAAAACGCATCATGTTATATTAAATCATGTCACCGAAAAAAGAAGACAAGTAACAGGATGGACAGATACTCCGTTGATTTCCTTTAGATCTATTTTTGTATTGGGGTTGTGGTTCCATTAATAAGAATACAGAGTAGACTATGAAGAACAGTAAGAGTGCTATTATGGGAATCTGGTGATAGAGGGGATAAAACATACATTCACTCATATTGTACTTCTCACCCCTTCCCTTTAGTGACACAGTTTGCTTAGAATAGTGCTTAATAATAAAATGCTTTATACTGCCATATGATAGAGGAATAACACAAGCAGGTCCATTCCTTAGGTGTATCGTACACCATGTTCCACACCTGCCAGTTATCATACTAGATGATTCTGTTAGTTTGAAGTACATTCCTAGAGTTGGGTAGCAAAGTAGGGATAGGCACATATCCAGTTACCCACAAACACACTGCCTTTTTTTAATTAGTTGACCTTCCACCCATCGTCTCAGGAAAACTGAGAGGAAATGGAAACTCCATGCCTTTTTTTCTAAACGGGTTGTTATTATTCAAATACTCCACTGGATGAGAAAGAAATGTCAGATTCAAAAGCTTGACCCGCTGTTTTTTTTTTCGGTGACCTGAGGCTTGCGGCTAGTGTTAGTTTATCCATGAAATGGTGTGTCAGGGGAGAGGGAGGAAATAATGGATTTTCAGTACAAAAAAGAGAAAAAAAAGAAGGTATTTGTGTATTTTTCGCAAAAAAAAAAGGCTGCGTCCGTCATCTGAACAACAAAAAGCGTGGAAATATCAGAGCGGGTACAACAAAGACTGATTCCAACCACCAATGACATGATATTTACAAGGTGTCGATTACTGCCTGCAGTCTACCACCTCCCCTCCCAACGCCTCTGATTCTGTATCTCACTTGTTCAGTGCTACTGCCATTAGTCATGGACTTGACACAAGGGTTTTACTTCAAAGGAATCCCTATAACCGTCTTACAGTCATAAAGGAGACAAGCCTTCCAAGTAACAAAATAAGCAATTTTCAACTACCAGGGACGCCTTCCAGTTAGCGGTGTTGTTCTCTTCATTTCTCAATTTTTTCTATCCTATTTCTATTTTCCTTTTACCTTTCCAGTTGTATTTTTATTTTTATTTAACTTCAAACACTTTTATTCCTTAAGCACTTTAAATCAGCACATTACGTTTAGGTACGCTCAGAAACCGGAGCTTTAATTATTTACGTTGGGAATAACTGCTGTTTTTTTTTGTTTTTTTTTAAAGAGCAAGGAGTGCATTATTATTTTTTCGTTTCTCGTTTATTTCTTTCGCCTCAGCTTTTCTTTTTTTGTGTGTATGCGTTTTAATTGTTTGGAAATTACATTTCTCACTTGATTGCAAGGATGTGGTCTGGAAGAAGGCACTGATCCGTGTGTATTTTATACACAGCTTACCAAACTGTTGAATTTAATTGCACTACTGGGTATTATTCTGTTCTGTGGTAATTTGACACTGTTCTTTGATCTGTGTAGTTTTTTTTTCTTCTTTTTCTTGTGATAAAATGTTGTGAGATTGAATTTTTCTGTGGCACATGTGGCACGCCAGACAGGTCTAAATGGACTCCTCCGATAAGAAAAAGAGACACATTTCCATCCAGCGCTGATCCTGCGGTTCCTTCACAGAATGTATTATGTTTGGTATAGAGAGCTGAAGTCACGTCCACGCTGGCCTCTGTTGAATTAGCTCCTGTAACTCAATATAATCTCTCTTTTTATGTCCCTCTGAATCAAGAGCTAAATCAATTACACGGGTCGCTTTTTGGTATTAAACAAAGTTGAGTAATGATAATTTTATGAGCTCATGAATAATTGCAGGTTACATATTTGTGTCACTGTAACTTCTTCTCTATTTAACTTTAACTCTCTGCTCTGCTGAGATGTGACGTTTAGCCTGCAAATGTTGAGGACTTATGGGTAATAGTGTTCATTTAACACCACTAACAACATAAATACCAACTTAACAGCAGTGTTAAATTGGCTTTTTGTAAATATAACTATTAATTTTAGCACTAGTACAGATGTCAGTGGGGTTTTGAATGAGGTTTTCTTACCTTTAACCCGGAAGTGTCACTTTGGCTCTCTATATGTGCAAATGAATATTCTGTTGAAGAGAGATTTTGCGGTTTAACTTTGTCTCGCTACAAAATCCAAACTGTTGTCATCCCTGAATAAATTGGTGAAGGCTTACTTGTTAGCTAAAGCTCTGATGTGTGTTTGGACCTCATTGCTGGTCTAAAAAAAATTGCTGTCTGCAAGCACAAACAGCAAAAACACTACCCATTGACTGTGTGCAACTTAAGTAGAACAAATGCAGTCAACCTTTTCGACATTACCACGGCTTTTTTCTGGGAATTTAATGAATGTTGGCTCTTGTATCTTTCTCTCTGTTGGAAATTGTAAGTCTTTTCTTTTCTAACCCTCACAGACCAGATTTGTGTTCCTCATCTCGCATCATTTTTTTTCTTCAGTTGACGAAGCAACACTTAAGAAAAGGCAACATGGAAGCAATCAAGCAACCCATTGGTGTGTAGTTTTGCCTATATACATAGTTCATACACGTTGATACTGCATGTTTATACAAAATACTGTACATAAGAGCATGTTTTAGACGACGAAGCAAAAATATCTCGTGTACGTAAATGGGTGTCATTTGTCATTTTAATAACACAACGAAGGGAAGAAAAAAAAAGATGCACTGTATATTTTCTAAATGAAACAAATATGTATTTATTTTCCATGAGGGTCATTGGAGAGAATGTCATACAAATATTAGAGTACTATTACTAATAAGAACCTTTCCACGCCTGAAAATTCTTAAGCAAGTGTGTCGTCCAGTACTGTGTGTGAGTTCATGTAGGATGAAAATGTAGCCGCATGCTTGCTATCTAATTCCTTGTGATCAAAAATTATGATTTGATGCCATTTATCTGCCATCCGTTTCTGTTTCAGCACCTTTCTGAAGGCCAAATGTTTGACTTGTTTCAGAATTTTATTGCTCTTGCTTTTGTTTTAAAAAAAAAATGAAGAAAAAAAAAGAAATATGTTTTAAAGCGTTTCAATGTTTTGGAACAGGGGATCTCCAAGTCTATAAAATGAGATTTTCTAATAGCAGATTTGACACGGTGTTATTCTGAAATAACCAATCAGAATAAGACTGAATAATTCTGCGATCTGTAGGTGGATTGTAGGAGTCGTCATTTGTGCCAGTACTGACCTAGAATCAAGTCTGTTGGATCCTATATTTCTATAAAACGCATTTCCAGGGGCCAAAAAAGATGAATAATCCCATTCCAATGAACACAAATGACTTGGAATCCCTTCTTCTCTCCTCCTTTCCTTGGAAGTTTTTATTTTTCTCTTGTATTTAAATGACCTGAAACACTTCACGGCTGTGTCTCTTTTACTGTGTTTATTATTCGATACGTGTATGTGTATACAAGATAAATGAATAAGATAAAACTAAAGCCATAAAACTCAAGCACTAACTCTTTAGAGCTCAGCTGAGTAGCTAGAGTTTATTTATGAAGAAAAAAAAAAAATCTGACGTCTTCATTTTCCTTGGCCAGTGTTTCTCTTTTACATTCCTTTTCAAAAAGGTCTTTGTCCATCGAGAAGGCAAAACTCCATTTTAGTGTATATGTGAGCTTTGAGAACAGTTGTGAGTTTAGTAGAGTGAGTGTGTCTTTTTCTACTTTCAGAGCTGTTGATGTCCTTGTTTCATAGAGGTAGCTGATTTTACAGTATTGTGATTAGTAATGTATATGCCTTGTTTTGATAGTATAAATGATAGATATAATATCACAATAGGT
>OMNN01001399.1:1475-11646 GCA_900302755.1 Chromis chromis | reverse complement strand
CGAGTAATTGAAATTATTTGCCAGTTAACAATGGCATATCTGTAATGCAGTAAGAACTTACTTATTAATGTTTGCTCTACTGAGAAGCAGCAGTGCATAATATAATAATAATAATAATAATAATAATAATAATAATAATAATAATAATAACAGATTTTATTTGAAAAAACACTTTCACGCTAAAACTAAAAACATAAAAACAAGTAAAAACACAACAGCCAACAGACATTTAAACTTTACACACCATACCATACACACCCACTCAATCAAGTAACAACATTGTGGGGCACTACTGTTAAAAACCAAAATGATGGCTGGGTAAATCTGGTTTTAATGCATTTTAGGCCATCAGTAAGTTCACAAAGGTCAAAAAGATAATGCATCAAGATCAATGTTGTTGATCAAGCAACAAAAACAACAACAGCATCATGTAAAAAAAAATTAAAATTTTTTTTAAAAAGCATTTAAAGGGTTAAAATCCAGAAAATTTATGATTATGTCATAATTATGATAAGGACTCACGTTTTTAAAAGAATTAAATTAATGTTTGAAAGTTGAAAAAACATTTTATGGCAGTTTTGACAAGGTGTTTTTTTTTTTGCATAAAAAATAATATTGCATGGGGCGCCCTGATAGCCTAATGGTTATGTCGCGTGACCCAAGTGCAGGGGCGTAGCGGCTGTCCTGGGTTCAATTCTGATCTTGGGCATTTACTGCATGTCCTTCCCCACTCTCTCCCCTTTCTGACTCTATCCGCTGTCCTATCCAATAAAGGCATAAAAGGCCAAAAATAAATATTTAAAAAATAATAATATTTTAAAACATTCCACTTCGCAATTATTATATGGAAAATAATAATAAAAAAAATAAATAAATAAACAACAATGGTGTCAGGTGAACCACAGGCATTTAAAGGGTTAAAATACTACAATGAATGAATATTTGGTAGCTATGATAAGGGACTGATGTTGGTTAAAATAAATTACTCAGTGAAAGTGGAAAATAATATTGATAATAAATATTTTTATGGTACTGTTTGTGACACTGACATTTCATCTCTGTAGCCATGGGCTAAATAAATAAACTACATATAAATACCAGAAAGCACATGCTTAGTGACTAGGAGTCAGGTTTTAGCATCCTCCCATGCCAAACATACCAATAATATCAACCATCCATAAAACTCTCTGTAAAAAAAAAAAAAGCAGTCACCTAATTTGTAAAAGTAAAAGGGTCATTGTTGGTATTAGCATCTGCAATGTAATTACTGAATTTCAGATTGTACTTCCTTATGCCAGTCACTACAGAAAAAAAGGATTAGGTTTACTGCATCACATTAGTGTGGTCCTGCCAATACTGTTAAGCGGTCCAAGTCTCCAATTTCCGCGCATGCAACTTATTTTCATATTAAACTGTTTTGTTTCAGAGTTGCTTAATATTTGGCACCTTGGTAAAGTTTGGCCCAGACCTGTCACAGTCCACTGTCCAAATAACACAGCACTAAATCCACCTCCATTAACTTTTGAAACTTGAATACCCCAAGCATTTCTCTGTGACATTTTCACTGCATTTGTCACTCTTCAGTCACACATTTCAGAGAGGCACTTGTCATCATTTTGAAATTCTTCATGCTTGTCTGGCTAGTCAGCGGCCAGAGAGTAGAGAAGCGCTTCCTCATTGGGCCTCAAGCACAAATACAGATTGTGAAGGCTAATGCCCCTCCGACTGACAGCTTGAATATGAGTGTGCGCTCTGAAAGAAAGGCTAATTGGGCTGAATGGAAGATTTGCATTAAGGAATGGCAAAGATGTCGTAATCGCCTTTCATCGTAGAGAAAAAGAAGAAGAAGAGGAGGAGGAAGGTCTTCTCCCACAAGGTTAAATTATGCTGTTAAGAGGTCCCTGCACACCAATAGAATAATCTCAAACCCTTACCGTCATTCGTATTTTATAACACTGGTGAATTGAGGCTGATTGTAAAAGTGCAGTTTCTTGAACTTGAAAATAACCTTCACTGCCATTGTAATCCAATCCAGAATGGTGTCCTATGCTCAGCACAACAACAATAAAGAGAATTACTGTAAATCAGTCAGCGCCGGAGAAAAGCGAAGTTGGAGGGGTTTATCACTTATGTGTTTTACAAAGTTAGACTTCTCCTTGTAAGGGGAATGTTTCCAACAATGAAAAATGATGTTAACAGCTATCTGTGGGCAATGGCTAAGAACCTTTGGAATGCTCCTAAGAGAGAGATTCTCTTTTATTGTCCTGCTTTTTGGCTTCTCTGATGTTTCGGGGCTTAAGGCAACATCACTCACAGCACCGCAGAGGTGTTGAGAGGACTGAACAGATGTGTTGGCATTGTAAAAGAGGGCGAAAGCTGACAAAAAGATAGATGGCGAGATAAGAGGGGTGAAAGAGAATGATACAGTAAAGACAGAGAGAGATTGGAAAAAGACAGAAAGTGAAAGATGAAGTGGCATGATGCCAGTCTATTGCCTTACCTTGTTATCTTCATCCCACTCTGCTTAAGATTTATCTACGCGTCTGACAACTACCAAAATGTGTTGCAGTTTCCAGTATTTTGCCCTCTTGTCTTATCAAATAGTGTTAGTTGTTTGCGGCATGTTACATCTGATTCATAATGTCATTAGGGAACAGAGTCAAAACAGGAAATCAATCCGTGTAATCAACCGCTGGCTCTGTATGTGATCTCATCTGTCTCTGCACTACAGTGAGCAAAATAACTCAAAATCATTGTGCTCAAACATATTTACAGAAATGATTGCCTTTGGAGGCAGGTCTAATATACTGTACAGTGTGTTGCATCATATTTTTTATGAATTCAGCTGATATTTTTGCCCATGTAGGATAGAAACAAGCAATAGAAAGAAGTGCATCCTTCATATCTGCAGCCAGCATCACAATAGTGTGGCTTTTCTGAGCACACCTACCGGGGTCATTATTTTTTTCAGTTGAGCAATCCTTTTCCATACACAAATCGCACTTGGTATACAAGTAATGCAGGATGTCAGAGCATCCAGAATCACTATGGTGACGCAAATAAATTGTGAATCTGTAATGCTCGTGAGTTCACATACATTATTGTAAGCAGGAGATGAAGCGTGATATTCATATATAGCCATGTCAGAGTGCATTAGAGAAACTTTCACTCTCCTGCCGATGAAACATTAGTTTAGCAACAGTGTCAGACCCTTTTTACTGCGAAGCAAATGCAATGCTGCGTAGGATGAGAGATGCAATCATTATGATCACAGGTGGAGCGCTCACGGGGGCTGTGTAGGCTCCACCACTAGCCTGGATGTCTGTGCCCACTGAAAAGAGCCTTCGGGGGGAAACTGCTTATCGCACCATTCCTCACCTGCTGATTCCTCCTTCGACCTGTCCGAGCAGGGTGAATCATTAAACAGCTCTGCCTTTTTTACAGTAAACTGTCCACTAATTTTTGTGGTCACGCCAGAAAACGATATCCAGTATCCAGTTTAGACTCTGTTTTGACCTGTGGAAGAGCAAGGCTTACCACTGTCAGAGAGAACAGTAGCTTGGTTTGGCAAATTGTTTATAAAAGGAATAACACAACACCAGAGATTTGGCAGTCTGTACCAATTTCACTGAAATTCTATGATTCTTTTAACCAGTTTTGATACCACGGTGAAAAATAACCAATGAAACTAATATATTTCAACAACAACTCTTTTATATGAGTAAACTTGAGATGCAGCGTTCAACTAATAGAAAAGACATTACTGTTATTGAAAACAATATTGTCTCAAAAAATAAAAACATTTCATTTTTTTATGTTGGCATAGCTTTTCTACTGCAGTTCCCAGCCACCTGATATATAAAGAAAAGATATTACAAATAATAAATAGCTTATGTGTAATAACTAGATAAAAATATGAATGTTACAAAGAACGGTGGAATGTAGCCTTCAAGTATTTAAAACAAACAACACTGTGTTATAAAGGTTCCACCAGTTTTCCTTGAGAGGACTTTCATGTGAATTTTTGTCATATTTCTTGAGCCTCTGAAAAGCCTCAGATATATTTCTATGTGTGTGTTGGTCTACTTTGCACCTGTCTCTCCTGCTCAACATCCTCCTCATGCTGATATTGTGAAAAGACCATTAGGAAAACCACAGAGGCTGCTGCACACAGTGTGCTAACACACACACAGACACATACTGCTTTATGTTGACAGGCTCAACAGTAATGTTGGTAACCTACTAACGTTATCAGCGGCACCCAGCTCACATTATGAGCTTTAGCTACATTAGTCCAAACAGGCTAAGTTTGCCTTTGTGAACGCTGTGTGTGGAGCATTGCTACAACAGATGCAGCTGTCGCAGTTCACAAACAGTAACATTAACATTTCAGGGATTGCAACAACTGAAGCTCTCTCACCTTGAGTTCTGTGCACAGATCCAGACGCCTGTCTTTGAGCTGATTAAATAAGGTGGCTCATCCTTTCCTTTCAAATATGATACTGTTTGCATTCCGGGTTTTGGTCATTTATTGTCCCTGATCACACACCCACAAACTAAATATCCCCCATACACAAGTTTTGACGGCCATCCCACAGAAATCCCCATTTCCAGTAGGCCAGCTATAGTGGCCATACTTTCTGTAACATTCAGTACTATAGAAAATAAGAATCTTCACATTTTCAACATTTTGGTATCAACTTGGCTCCAAATTAGTGATTTTCATGACACCCCTCGTGTATGGGTATGAATGTGAGAACAAAGGGTTGTGCTTTTGTGTGGTAGAATTTCAGCCAACCTCTTGCTAAATGTATGCTGGTACTCGAGACTACAGTCCTCTGTGGGAGGAGAATGGATTCATGATTCTCTTATTTCATCCAAGATCTGTTTAATATATGTATTTTTTTATTTATTTTTTGTTATTTGTCACCTTTCACCGATGTACATTGTACTTTGATTGACCTTTAATGTTGCTGAGCAACATTAAAGGTCAATGCAGAAAATACACCTGAAGCATAATTTTAGTCTTCAAGACTTCAGCAGCAGGAAAAGAACAAAAACCGAAGGTCTCTATGACGAAAGGGAAAAATAACTTCCATTAACTTGCCACAGACATTACACTGAGGAAGAAAAGCCTGCAAACTAGTTCAGATTGCTGACTCGCAAATACTCCTGTCAATGCATCAAGCTGCCGTACTTGACCCATCAATGGTTTGCTCGCTTTTTCGCTGTCATGCCTGCCCACACCACTCACATGAAAGTAATGCTGACACTTGCTGTTACTGCCACAGCTGCCACTGTTGCTGTCCAGGCAGCATTTTATTAGCCACACATCCCCCACAACAACCACCTGTGGGCTTTGATTGTAGCCTCCCATACGAGAGAAGTTAAGGCAAATTCATGCTTTACGTGTTGGCGTACGTGTCCACAAGGGTCCACGAGGGTAGGCGTGATGTAAATTTTGTCATCCACAAATCCAAAATTGGTAACCGCATGGCGCTGTGTACACACTGCAAGCTCCCCGACACACATGCACCAAGAAAAGATGGTGCTTAAACCAAATGTTTGATCAAAAAAGAGTCTGTGTGAGGAGATTCTCCATCATCCATGCCTTTATAATTTGTTATTTCAAGAGTTGCAATTCAAGTAGTGACTGCCAGACTTTAGAGGTGCTTTGATTTGTACATGCCCAAACGTTCCAAATTCTCCAGAATTCCTGTGCAATGTCCATCTACTGTGCTCAGTACACCTTCAGAATAATTACATTGGCACTGTGCTGCAGCCCAATCTGTAACTAGATAATATATTCTGTAAAAATTGCAAAGTCACAGCCTTTCAAAAACATCCACCGTAGCCTCATGTGTTCTTCTGTGTTCAATATGAGAGGCAATGTGACCATCTATGAATCAGACTGGCTCATATCTGGTGTAGTATGGATTGAACTGCGTGTGCCTCCGCTGTCCTCTTTCAAAGTCCATATCAGTGCACAAGGCGGCAGAAAGCATGAATTGGCCCTCAGTATTGTCACTGTCCACTCCCTGCTGGGCTGATCTTGATGTTTCCTTTACATTCAGTTGGCTGGGTGAACTATACTAACTCTAAAATCTGTCTTTGAACATGGCGACACAAAAATGACTGTAACAACGCCTACGTGGTATTAAAATTTTTGAGATCCACTAGTTTGGTCCCACAGGATATATACAGTATGGTGACAGTAATAGGTGATTAAAATGATGAGGCAGGTCATTCAAAGCAAAAAAAAAAAAGGCCTTTAGTCTCAGCAGGGGTCTTGAGGTTGGTGAGTACCATGAACAGATCCTGAGTCATTATTTTGGACAGTAGCAGTGAAACAAGGCTGTCAACAGGAAATAAGACTGAAAACATCCTGGCTCACTGTATATTTGAGCCAAATAAATGATAATAATTTTGGTGCCCTAAAAATCGTGACAGACTTTATGTTTGAAAGGCAGCCACTGTACATGTAGACTTTTATAAAGATTATAAAGGTCTCCCCACTGAGTGATACATTTCTCACCTAGGTGCCACTTTTATCTGCCGCATAGCTCTTCAAGGTTATCTCAAACATGCAACACAAAGTACTCCCACCCTGCAAAGTGGAGAAGCAGGAAAAGAACCCAAACCATCAGTCACCAATTCTATTTCCCAGCTCTGGGAGGTGGTACAGCCGGAGGGGAGGAACACTGACTTACACACCTCCACTTAGCCCCAGCTGAGGGCCCCCCACCACCCTTGAGATAGAGTTACCACAGGGGGCCACTTGGAGGCTAAACGCCCTTCTTCAACAGGCCCCTCAGGGCCCCATTGTACATTCGTCCCTCAGTGGGAACCCTTGCCACTGCAATCTCCAGCCAATCACCTTCCCCAGAGACAGTCTCATTTGTGTAGACCCTGAGTGAACTTTTTGTGGATGTGTAGCAAAATTCACACTCCAAGGACTTGTTCAGCAGAGGCTGTTATAATTTTTTTTTTACCTGTCTACAAAAATGCAAGGTGTGATATCTTACAGTCCATCACAGCTGTGTAGAGGAATGAAAGGAATCTGTCTTTATCAGAAAATGTGGTGGGTTATTAATGACTTCAGCTGGTTTAACATCATGACCTGAGTTGCCTCAAGTGTGCCAGTTCAGCACAGTGATTCACTGCCTCTATCTTATGCCTATCCCCTGTTATTTGTCATTAGATATGAGATTTATCAGCAACACCATGGGTTAAGAGCCGCAAAGCATTATCTTTCTCGGGGGAATGTGACTTTGTGAAGGAATTTTCCATCAGACGATAGCTTTTCCTTTTAAAAAGGATCTGCCCCTGCAGGCTCTGCACCCTGTGGCCTCCAGCTAAAGGCCAAGTCTGTGTGGCTTTGCCCAGAGATAGGGTTGTGAGGCAGGGGATGGATCAGGCCTATACCCCATCTTCCCTGTGTTGGCTCAATCTAGTGATAACACTAGTCTAAGCCAGCACCTGGTGTTCCTCCTCCATGTCCAGAGCAGGATAGCTGCTCAACAAAGCATAATAAGTCAATAAACCAGCTTTTCTTTGCATTCAGCTTCCTTATCATACACAGATGGGAGTCCTCTTATCCTCTTCTGTCTTTGTCACGTCAGGGAAAACAAAATAAGACAGTGGGAAAACTTCTAAATGTGATAAATTTCCACAAGAACATAGCTCCTTACTTTCACACACAGTTATGCAATTGCTAACTTGATAGACTTGAAAGACGGATGAAAAGTTCAAATATATCACTTCTCCATTCAATCAGTTTGGCAGCACTGCATAATCACTGATATTCCCTATCTGCCTACCCAAAATAGTGACTTTAGAAACTGTGATACCGCATGATGTGCTCTCCATTCCACAGTAGTTAAGCATATTCTCATTCTACTATTCCCACATGTCCTGCATGAATCTGATATAGATGTCAATTGTCACTACAGATGGAAATATATATGTACTTTTATTTTGATTTAAGTCTCAAACAGCTGTCGTAGATCAATCGAATACTATATTCCTGCGAGACTTTACTGTTTCATCTCCCTCTTGGCTTAGTTTTCCAAACGTCAGGGTCTCCAACTGTGTATCAAACTGTATATTTATATTTATTTGTGTGTGTGTGTCTGTGAGTGTGTGTGAGTCGGTCACAAAGACACAAAAGAGCAAATCTGTCAGTGTCAATGCAACAACACTCCCTCATGGACCAAGTCACTAGATGGGTCACTATGGATCATGGCACTTACTTTCTTTCACTGGAAATCCTTTTTATATTCGTGACTATCTTTTCATCCCTCTGCATGTGAAACAAGACAAGTGTGGACTCCACTTACACGCAAAAAGCATCAGTCCACATTACAGCAGACTAGTAACACTGCAAAAATAAGAAATATCCACTACCGCTACAATTTCTGCCACATCATGCAAACATAAAACAAAACACTTTGTGCAGTGGCTGCAGTCCATAAATCTAGAGTGTTTCTGACAGATTGAACAGTCCTTGGGGTAAATATGTACAAATAGGTTATGAGGGCCCTAGTTATCAGCTCCACAGTATTTGCTAAGATAAGCACTGTGTCGACTAGCTGCAGGCCTGGCTTGGTGTAAAAGGTTAGAAAAGTCATTGAGCTGCAGCCCCTGCGATGTTGCTGCTGCAGCATCCATCTTTGTGAGAGTAATGTGAGCGCTGTGACATTCTCCTAGTTTTAGTGAGGGCACGGAGAAAGATATGGTCTGTCAGCATGACGCAGATTGGTTGCTAGATGCCAAAGGTGGGAGGCTGCAGAATGTGTGGCTCTGCGCTCGGTGCCCTTAATTTGCATGAGGTAGTTTGTATTCCAAAGTGGTTTGTAAAGAGATGTGCGAGCAAGAGATCTGTGTGTGCATGTGTGCTGGCTACTGTACGGTAACCACTGATATACAAGAAAGCATTTGAAAGCCCCTCGCTTCCTACAAATCTCTCTCTGTGTCGCTTCTGCTCACTTGAAACAGATGTCCAGGCGACCTGCCTCCATTAACCACAGCTCCTCCAGAGTATAACTCAGCACCGCTCCAGACCCTGCCCAGCCTCCAGACAGCAGTACCAGCCCACCATCATCACCATCCTTCTGCCCAGACATAGCACTTTCAAAATGGACTCAGAGATTGTGACAGCAGGGCAACAAGCCAAGACTGGCTCTATCTTCATGTAAGTCCTGCTGGAGGTGGGAGAGTGCGAGCTGGACTCAGCCCATCCCTCTGCTGTAAGTGGTCATTAAAGAGGTGGCTGACAGCGCTTTCCTCTATGAGTAGTAGTGGAGTTGTCCTGTTCACTGCACTAGCTACTCCACTCAACACCACAAGGTTCAGTTTAATGGTGTCTGCTGGTTAGTACTGATCCATCTGTCACTGTGTGAGTGTGTTAGCTATCATCATGCTCTGCAGCCCTGTGCTGTGCAGAGTGTGTCATCTCTTCACTGACAGTACTAATCTTTAGGATTGGATTCAGTTTTGTGCACATAGGACAAGAAAAGACATGTGAGAAGATAAAGGAGGTGAAGTGGTTTCTCCACTCAATTTTTTTTTTCAAACGTCTCCCCCTTTTTTTTCGTCTTATTTTGAATTTCATGCCGTGGTTCTCCCTAAATGAACTGGATTAGTATTAGAAATCAGGAAACAGAAGCAGAACTGAGTGGGGTGACAGGTTGATCCAGAGGTAATCTCAGCTAAGGCCTATCTGTCTGATTTGTGTGGACTGAATGAGAAGCAAAATAGAATGTTTTACACAAGAGGACCGTGGATTGCTGAAAAAAACCTAAACCTTTGAGCAGCACTCACTTCACAGGGTAGACTCATTGACATTGTGTGTGTGGCCCCACAATTACCGTCATTACATATGCCTGGCTTCATGTAATGCGAAGATTTGAGCGCAGATGTGAGCAGGTGGCATCCCCCTGTATCAGTTTGTTAAGCGCACATCCTGAGAGATCTGATGTAATTTCAAGCAAAACTCCCAGTTTGAGTTTCAATATTAGGCTAATACATGCCCCTCAGAATCGCACCCCACTATCACTAATCAGGTACCATTGTTTTTCTTTCTACCACATAATCATCAATATTGATGATTATGTGGTAGAAAGAAAAACAATGGTACCTGATTAGTGATAGTGGGGTGCGATTCTGAGGG
>OMNN01001396.1:1621-14456 GCA_900302755.1 Chromis chromis | reverse complement strand
CACACACACGACTTGACTGGTTAATTTTCTGCCTGGTTGGCAGGCAAGTTTGTCAGTTCAAGGTCCCTGCATCTATATGTAAATGGCTCTCTTGCCTGACCTTGGAGTGATTATGCAGTATGGATCAGGTTTTACAGATGAGGGCCAGTCCAGTGTGGGAGCTTTCTGGCTGACCAAGCATATTGATCGCTGCAGGAGGAAATAGCATGTCTCCCCGCAGTGTCATTGTGTCATAGCTCTGATCTGAAAGTGAGGTCTAAATCAGGGGTGCTTCTAGAAAATTTAGGGTCCAGTGACAGCAGCTTAATCTGGGCACTAAAACACTGGGGGCACCTAAATCATTCAGCATGATAGAGTGTGTAAAGGCTTTCAGATTGTGATTGTTGGAGCACCACTGCAACTCTACATGGATGGAGGCTTGTTTATTTGCTGAAAGACTCAAAGAAAATATCCATGGGTGAAGTTAAACTCAATATGTTTTTGGTGGTGATCATTTATTTGTATATAACAATACATGCACCTACATTTATCAGCACATTAGTGGTGCCACTCAAGAAATAATCAGGCACCAAACCCACGATGAAACAACAAATTGTTTGTTTTACAGTACAGATGCAGGTAGACCGATTCTGTTATCTTTGTCAGGCCAGTCATTTCCTCCTGTTTTCAGCCTTTATGCTGATTGACAAAGTAACCTGCTTTACAGCTTTGGGTATGAGAGTCAGCACCTCCAAGTCTAAGATTATGGTTCTCTGCTGGAAACCAGTGGACTACTCTGGGTTGGGGGTGACTTGCTGCCCCAAGCGAAGGAGTTCAAGCGTCTTCGGATCTTGTTAATAAGTGGTGGGAAACTGGAGCCTGACATGTACAGATGGATTGGAGCAGCATCAGCAGTAATGCAGGTGTTGTACCAGACCATCATCATGAAGATGGACCTATGCCAGAAGGAAAAGCTCTTCGTTTAAAAGTTGATCTGCGTTCTAACGATTACCTATTGTCATGAGCCTTGGGTAGTAAGAAGAATAAGGTTACGGATAAAAGCGGCCAAAATGAGCTGCTTGAGTGGCTGGACTTATTCTTAGAGATAAGGTGAGAAGCTCAGAACCTGCAGGGAGCTCGAAGTAGAGTCACTGATCCTTGGTGTTAAAGGTTCAGGCATCTGATTGGGATGCCTGCAGGGCCCCTTCCTTTGGAGGTTTTCTGGGTATGCCCAACTGAGAGGAGACCCCATAGTAAACCCTGAACTCGTTCTAGGGATTATATATCTCATCTGGCCTGGGAACACCCCAGGAGGAACTGGGAAATGTTGCTGGGAAGAGGGATGTCTAGGATTGCAATGCTTACCCTGCTGCCACCGTGACCCGACCCTGGATAGGTGGAAGAAAATGGATGGATTGATGGACAGCTACAGCTGACAAACTTTGTCAACCTGTCAAACTTGTCATCATGGAGAACATACACATCAAGTTTCATTTTGTGGCCAAGCAAGTGCCACAAGGGAACATGTATCCATTCCTACAATCATCATCTGGAGGTATGAGGCTGCTGGGCAATTGGTCAACCTAAACACCAAACTCTGATGGGAATTAGGGTGATTATACGTTGCCTTTTTTATACAGTGCAGCCGTGAACAAACTAAGTCATTAAATGGCATTCATTGATCTGTGCCAGATAATTAAATAGCTAAACCTGCTGCCTGCCTTGCTATTAACATGGTGCTGGTTTTAACATTATGATACAACATTAAAAACACTTTGAGTGTTTTTCTTTATGCATGTCTGTAGCAGTAAGGCTGCTTCTTTGCATCCAGCTAAAATGGCTTCACTAGCTTCACTGGTCTGGCAGTTCTACCAGGTGCTTGGAAAAGACAATACATTTGCAGTTTGCAATGAGTGAACCAAGGAAAGACAAAAACTGAGGACTCACTGACTTGAAACAATATTTTGGCTATAGCCTTTTCATTGGTTTAGTTTTTATATTCTAAAGTTGAGGTAAATTAATTAAGGCATTGTGTTGGGCATTTAGCGTTGATTCAGATTTTTGTTCTATAAAATTTGATTATGAGTATGATTTAACCCTCTGAACCCTTGCAGTTTATGGGATTTTTTGTTGTTGCTCCCATTACATTTTTACTCACTGTGGGTTAATTTTTCACACCAATATAAAGTTCTGCACCTCTGTGGAAAAGAAAAACCATGGTGCAAGAACTCAAAAGTCTCTTTTTTATATAACATACTTATAATGCTGTAAACCATAAAAAAGAGGGGGAAAAAACAGAGAGAACCGAACCTGAATTTATTTGATTGCTTATTTTATTTAAAAAAATACAAAAAACAAAACAAAAACTGAAATGACATGTACACTATTTTCATGTCGCTGTTGGTGGCAAGTGAGCCACTAATGGTTTCAAAGTTGGACCAAGGAGTGCAGAGTTTTTAATGTTTTACAGGATCTGGTTTGAACAAGTTTTTAAATGAGATATGTAAAACAAAGTGATTTTGATGAAGTATCATGATTTTAAGCTTAGGTTTAGCTAAATTTTTCACAACGAAACGGCATGTCGCACATGATTAGTTCAAGGTTAATCAGAAAGTTCAAAATCTGATGATTTGCTCCGTTTTTACAGTTTCTGGCCCAGTTAAATGGTGTAATTTGGCAATTCTGTAAAGACAAGATGCTTTTCCAAATCCCATGGCAGGTTTTGGGGTTCAAAGGGTAAGCTGTGTCTCTAAGACAGAGAGTAGAATACGTTGCCTTCCAATAAATAAACTGTTAATTCATGATAATTTATCATCTCTTAAATGTAATACTCAATACACTATGTTGTTAAGAATAGTTAAGTAAATAAATAAATGCTATACAATAAATAGAAAGATTTCCAAACAGACCCACCAAATGGTGATTGATATTGACTAATACTGCATCCAACCATCATACCCAAACATCCTGATTGGAGCACCTTCACATAGCAGGTCATGACATTATGGTTTACAGTCTGCCTTTGGGCCACCAATGAGCAGCTGACAGCAATGAAGTTGCTAATGAAGAGTGAGTCAGCCTCTGAGACAGGCTGGTGGATGAAGACGGTGATTAATGCTGCATGCTTCGTCCCCTCCTCTGGTCCGCTAGCACATGCAATATGTCAATGCGTCACTGCTACTCTCCATCGCTCTCTGACAGACACACACACACTTTGACTCATCTACTCTTCCAGCTGCTCGTCTGTTACTTCATAAGGAAAACTGTTATTTATGATTTGTGATTCAGACCTGTCTATACATCTGTCAGTCAATCACTTCATACTGGAGGGTGGGCATAAGAAGGTAGTGCTGCAAGGACAGTGCCTATAAAAAGTATCACCCCCCTTGGAAGTTTTTCTCTTTTATTCCTTCTTAACATTGAATCATGGTCAGTATAATTTGTCTTTTTTGACAAGAAATATATATATATTTTTAAAGTCTTTCATGTCAAATTGAAAACAGATTTTTACAAATGAATATCAGTTTATTAAACCTATAAAACGTTTTTTTATTTTTTATTAAAGTGATTACATAAGATTCACCCCCTTTAAAGCGACTCACCTAATTCAGCAAAGGTCTAGAAGTTATACAATTAGTGCAGTGGAGATTATCTGAGTGCAGTGGATGTCTCTCAAGTTACTGCAGTATAAAGACACCTGTGCCTGGAAGGTTTGATTTTTTTCCCAGCAAGACAATGACCCCCCCAAAAAAATACAACCAAAGCTACACAGAAAAGGTTTGAAGACAACAAGGTGAATTTTCTGGTGGCTGGGTCAGAGCCCAGATCTCAATCCAAATGAGAATTTCTGACCGGAGTTGAAAAGGGGTTTTCACTCACAGTCCTCATATAACCTGATAGAGCCAGAGCAGTTTTTCAAAGACGAATGAGATAAAGAAACCTGCAGTATCCAGATGTGCAAACCCAACTGACATCTATCCATACAGGCTGACTTAAAGGGGTTAAATACTCCTTTATTTTACATTTTATATTTTTAATTAATTGACATGACTGTGTACAAATCTGTTTTCAATTTGACATTAAAGAGTCTTTTTGTGAATTCTTGTCAAAAAAAAAGCCTAATTATCTGGACCATTATTTGATGTTGCAATCTGCAATCTGCTGCCCTTGTGAATGAGAACTGGACTGTACGATAAGAGATACACACACACCAAAACACAGAGGATAATCTGTTGTCACTGAATCATGGTCTCTTCCTGTTTGGCAGGAACTGTGTGTTCTTCGTCCATGAGAAAAGAAACATGAAGTGGAGGAGGTGAGAAGGACGACATGAGGAGAAGTCAGACTGTGTGTGAAACAATAGTTATGTGGTTGGTTTCTCCCAAGAGGCCCCCAACAGCACAAGCACCAATCAATCTCAACTGTTTAAGGGAAAAAAATGTCCGTGACCTTTCACTGCCAATGCTCAAGTCAGACCAACACTGTGATGTCACTCACACAGGACAGAGGAAGTACTTATAAGGGCATAGGAACAGGAACTCCAAGAGCAGCTGCGAGTGTCACTATAGTGATATCTATGATGTTCTGAGGCTACCTGCAGTGCGAGGAGTGCTGCTGAAACTCTAAACAGCTCTTTCCCGGGCTGCAGGGGATTGAGAGAGAGGTATGAATGACATTCAATTTGTTGGAATCGAGAGAGCGAGTGATGTGAATGGCTGGCACTATGAATGAGGATAAGAGCGGAGGAATTTAGTGGGTGGGGTAGAGAGTGAAAGGGAAGAGATGAGGAAGAAGAGCAGGCTGAGATAGACAAGTGTGAAAAGGCATAATTGGCAAGTGCGACGATAAAGAAGAGAGAGTAGGGGCTGGAAGTGAGCGGGTGGTATGACGTATTCAGAGTCTTTCTCCAACTCTCTCTTCTCTCTCCTGCTTTCTCTATTAGGCATCTCTGCTGCAGCGTTGACTCCAACTGCATACTTGATGAGAGAGCCAGCACAGGTCCCAAGCCTCAACACACACACTCTGTTTGATAAGGCAGTGCCAGGCTAAGCGCCGAGTCTGGCACCAATCCTCAACTGCTACCAATGACACACATTCTCTCGGTCACACACTAGCACACAGCAGAGAGCAGGTTAAAAGAGGGTTGCGCTGTTTTCAGCACTGTTTTTAGCCAATGAAATATTTGTTTATTTGTGAGGTGCTGACAAAAGACAGACACCAAACCTAAAAACAACAAGTACAAGAAAATAATATGCAAAAAAACAGACCACATAACGAATACCAGAATCGTGCATATGAGCATGCAAGCACAAGAAGTACAGCAATTTAAACTGAAGTAATGCAACAACAGACATGTAAACAAACACACAAATATACAGTATAAGGCTTGTCTGATTCATACTATATCTTTAAATTGTAGTGTCGCAGCACAAGCTGTTTCACACCTACAGTTGTGGGCATGGTAACATGCACCACCTACAGTAAAAGCAAGAGACATAAGAGCAGCAGCTTAAGTGCTGTAAATGTAGATAAGTTATATAACGGAACGCATTAAAGTCCCTCTCCGGTCATTTATCAAACTGCTAAAAACTCGTTTTTGTGTATCAAAATTACATATTCAGAAGTTTTTTCTCGGTGGAAACAATCCGTTTTGCCCTGAAAGAGTTTAGATGTAACTCTACAGTAAGGAACTTCTTTGGGATTGGGGTCCCATAGGACGCAATTCTCACAGGAGCCAGCAGTCACAAAATAAACCCCAGGTCCTGGGATTTGCCACATCCAGAAGGAGAGATGAAACAGGTGTACGTTTTTTACTGTACTAACGCAAAGCAAGACAAGTCTGACATGTGGATACATTTCCTAGATGTTACTGACCAAGATGTAAAAGAGCTGGACTTCTAAAGTGTTGGCATATAACAGGTTCAGATCTGCCACTTCTGATAGTACGCAAAGTAAGCGCTCCTTGAAAGATAAAAGCACTTCTTTCTGCACATATTATACAAGATACATATTATACAAGAAAGGCATACAAACTAATTCTTGTGAATGTCATTGTAATTTTGCTTTTTTATTACCTACAAGTATGTATGTCTTTCTTCATGCTACACAATAAAATAATGTGTTTTCTCTTCGGGACAAGAAAAGACACAAAATCAATGGCACTCTATATTGTGTGGGTGTGAATCTTTGCGGGTGGGTGCGAGAGTGGACATGCAAATTCTGACAACAGTTCCATGCATGGCTCTACTCTATACCTCTGCTTCCTCTCAAATGTTCAGGTCTATGCCGCCATCGCTACTCTCTCCACCCACACCTCCACCACTTGCTGCAGCTCAAGAACACCAGCTCACCTACTCTACACAACAGCAAGTTGTAATATAATTCAGCTATACATGCTCGAATTGAAAATCAATCCTGAAGAAGAATAATAATACAGAAAGTCCAACCCTACAAGGTGACAGGGTTCTTTAGGTTTATTATGCATGAAGCTCTGACTGTCTGAATCTGTTTTTGATACTGCCATCGGTATGCTGTAGTTTCAAGGAAATACTCCAAGTGGTGGAAGAAGAAGTGAAGAAGAAGAAGTGCTCCAGATTTTTATTTTAAATTAACTGAGGGTTACATAACAAAAAGTTTAGTATATATGATTCATCACGGTGTATGTCTACATGACAGTCATGCCTGCATAAACGAATGATAAAAGTAAGTGACTAAAATAATTGACTATTTCGCCTACAGCAATTTGCCACGCAGAAATACAAATTGACAAGATTTTACTTTCTGTCCCACCCCAGTGTGAGTCACCCCTATAAAAAATCTGGCTCTTGCACTGACTCAGATATTGTGATGACAGCTTATTTTGCTCATGATGTGTCTTGTAGCATATAAAAACATCATATTGACATGTTAACAAGGTAGAAAAAAAAACACTTCACCTGAGGGGATCTTACTATAACTTTGTAATGAAAAGAAAAAAATATGCCACATCTATAAAATATATGGGGAGATTTGCTAAGGTACAATTTAAGTAACGAACATTTTGTCCTGGCACTCTTGTGTGAACAACATGATAAATATGGTCATTGTGGGGCAGCCCAATAGCCTGCCGGTTATGTCGCTTGACCCACATGCAGAGGCGTAGTGGCTGTGCCAGGGTTCGAGTCCGATCTCGGCCATTTACTGCATGTCTTTCCCCACTCTCTCCCGTTTCTAGCTCTATCCACTGTCTTGTCCTCTCTAATAATAAAGGCATGAAAAGGCCAAAAAATAAATCTAAAAAAAATGGTCATTGCGCTTAAATGCACACTTTGTTTAGCTTGTAAACAGGTCAGTAATGTTTGTTAGATAACTTTAACCAACACTTTGGTAGTTAGAAACATACAGCTAAATGTAGCAGCTAAGATACTAGCTAGCTAATTCAAGCTAAGCTAACTAACCAATTAATATAATGATGTCTTTATTTTGCTAAAACAATACTAAATGTAACCACACAATTGGAAACAAGGTAAAATAAATTAAAATAAAGGGGGTTAGAGGAATGGCAGTAGGTGTCTACATATTCTCAGAGCTTTTATTTTACACCTCCAAGTTTTTAAGACAAACAAAACACAACAAAAATGGATTTTCACCATATTGGGCCTTTGAATTGAAGGGACTGCTGCACTGCAACTGGTTCTACTTTGATGAAGAAGCCAACTCACTCAGGCTACATCACATTGTGCTAGTGGCTCTGTGAGGTTGTATTTCAACACAATAGTGATATGAGCTAAATGCTAATACCAACAGCTAACACGAACACAAAGACTATAAATACTAACATGGCGATGAGGTATAAAGTGTACAAATTTAGAGCGTTAGTGTGCTAAAATTTGCAGCTGGCACTAAACAAATAGTACAGCTGAGGTCAATTGTATTTTAACTAGTTCGTCATAAACCAAATTTAGATCAATGATGGCACTAGAACAAACGTCATAGCTAACTATTGAGTAGCTGTTGAGATGTTTCAGTCTAGACCAAAGTGGTAAACTGATGGACTGACATCTTTACAGGATTGAAAAGAAACTAAAGTATAGTAGCTGTTTTTACCCTTGTAAGTCATTTTTTAAAAACATTTTACACCTCAATATATAAACATTGTTACATAACATGAGGTCGGCCTTGAAAACAGAGAAATACTGAAGCAGGATTTTTCATGTTAGAAAAGAATATAAAGGAATTATCTGACTATTCTCAGACAGAGAGAGGAGAGTGCGTCTGTAGATTAAAAAGCTTGACTTTATAATAACCAGTCCTCTGCAAAACAGAACACAGAAGCAGCCCCTCCCCTCCTGTCCTGCGCTGCCCTCAACAAATGATAATACAAATATTACACACATGCACACAATATACACAAACTGCCCATGGGCAAACACAGACACAAAAGATAATATTTGATGCAGATTAAAATCAGTACTAGTGGATGAACGGCTGAATAACCTGGACGTAAAATTCTCTCTCTGCCGTCAAGCAGGCGTTTATGAATATGTGTGCAGAGACGGAGCTGCCAAGGCGAAGGGCTGATAGCAGTGAATGACAATCAGATTCAGAGCTACATAGTAACCTGAGCCAGCATGTGTGATCGGAGGGTGATGTCATGCTACCGTGTCCCTGTGAGGAGGTGAACACACCACGGTCCCGTCTGATGACATGGGGCCTCATTTCCTGCCCCAGGAGGCTGATCTCTGACAAAGCTCACACATCCCTGGAGACTGTCTCAGGTTCAGACTGCTGAGGGTTAGAATTACGATGGCAACAGGGAACGTGTCCTCAAAGAAATTAAAGCACCTTTATGTGATGCAGAAGTCAATGAAAAGGTGAGAAAATTACAAACTCACTCGATTATACAATAACCACTTCAGTGAGCTCCAAAATGAAAGTGAACTAAAGCAGCTTCACAAAGTAAAGAATCCCCAACAGCATGCATTCATTCCCCTGGGCAAAATGATGCCACAGCCAAGCAATAATTCAACAGTTTATACATCATCTATAATTATTACTTCATTAAAGTGGGACATAGGAGACTAAAGCTTAATGTTAGCAACAACATGCACCACTGATTTCAATTAAAATGACGATAGTCATCACAATACCCAAAATGTATACACAATACAATATTTTTCCAATAACTACTGCTGCTTCAGGGGAAAGTTAGAAATATCTCAATTCTGATACAGTTTTTGGTAATGTAGATGGTAGAAGAGTCAAGCAAGTTTAAAATCCTTACTGTAAGGTAGAGCAAGAAAGAGTAGGAATCCCAGATTTATTCATCATTGTTAATATTATTATTATTATCATTATATCTTTCCCACTACAAGCTCTGCTAGTCTTCCTACAGAGAATGAAGCCTTGCCACAATGGGGGCAGCTGCAATATCAGATTACTGAGACTTTGAATTTATTTTTCATTTTGGGAGATTTCAACCTCTAAACCCCCACGAAAAAGCCTTGAACGACTGGGAATTGCAAACAGGATTGGGGAGATAGAAAATGAATTTTCAAGCCACAAAAACTCTACGTTCACTTTCATTTTAATGTTACTGAGGGAGCCTGGTAGTTGTTTGTTTTATCCAGACCAGTCAATAGGCCTGCTCGAGGTAAACTGCGCCTCAGCTGAAAAGCAGACAGGGGTAGGCGGCAGCAGTAGTGGACGGTGTTAAAACTCAGCAGTCAGGACGGTACAGTTTCCAGCAGTCTGGACAAAAAGTTACAGAAACTTATTAAAATGTTATCAGACTTGTACTGTATATCAGTTTGTATACTGACAGTACAGTCTATTAAAATGCTTTACAGGCCATCTGTGATCTCTGTTCATGGTACAGCCTCCATTTTACATGAATTCTTGTGTAAATCGCAATCATATTAATTTGCCACTGTGTATTAATCAGCTAGGCAGACCTGCCCATCTCAAACTACATAAACGCACTGAAAACATTAATACATAGTACTGAGTAAAGAAATACAAGACAAGTGCTTTCATTACCAATCTGTTAGACATTTAGACTGTAAGGGCTTTTTGGTGTTGCTAAAACTAGAATTATGACATACTGTATGCAGTTTGTGATGCGTAATCTGAATGTATTCAGCCTTTTTGACTGATAAATGTCATCATCAACCACACAACATTCATTATGTTAACAGAATAAATCTCAAAATCAGACAAGTAACATCAAAAATATCTCCAATTAAAAATAATAATAATTAAAGCTTCTATCAAATGTCATGTAGTTCAGTCAACATCTAAACCAATCAGCTGTTACATCAGGTAAGAGCTACTCGTCATCATGCCCTGAGGCTGAGCAGTCATTCGAAGGCAGCTGCAGCGTCTGGCTCCAAAAACTGCACAGCCTTGATTTCACAATGTTGTAGTTGCGTTCGTCATCGTGACATCAGAGGAAGTCTGCATCAAGTCGGACAGAAACGTAACTGGTATGCATTGTGCAGCAGTTGCCAGCGATCGATTCTGAGGTTTGGCTGATCTTCAATGAGCCTATTAAGTGATGTGAGTGACGCATCAGTCATTCCATGTTTCAGTCGTAACAGAAGTTGCTGTCAAATTTACTAGGAGGAGTGTTATTTTTTAAACTGATCATACAATTATGTTGACTTTAAGAGATGGTACTTCTGTAAGTCAACTTAAAACTGGTTTTGCATTGGCAGACCCATCTCCAGAGTGCTGGAGAATGGTCTGGCTGTACCTTATTATAATTCTGCAATGGCAGGAATAGGCTGTGGCTAGTTTTAAATTTCTTTAAAACAATCATAATTGTTTTGGACGGTGCTAAGCCCAGGATGCAGCGATGGTGTCCCTGCAAAATAATGATGGGTTGAGTTGTCTTGGTAGAACTTTCAAACCTAGGGAGCCGAGCACTGTTATTAATTTGTCAATCTCATCAAGGGTTATCGACATTTTGTCACTATTTTCATGAATGCAGCTATGTAGAAAAAATACGTTCTGAATTATACCCATTATGCTGTGACAGATCAACTGATTTTCTAACCTGGGGAAATTTGTCAAAACACCTGATCGCTGAAAAAATGTGAGATGTAAAATTAAGACTTTTGGATCCAGACAAACACACAGAAAGCGGATTCAAAAATGCCCCTAAATAATCTCACTTCCAAGATGTTGACAGCAGAGAGGACAGTGCTGAATACCCAAAAGCTGGTGCAGGAGACTGCAGGCTACAATTACCGACATCCTTTTACTCGTTACTTAAATGGTGTGTTTTAAAGCTTACTGTCATGCAGCTGAAGCACCAAATCACCTGGGAACTTTCTGAAATTCTCTTCCCCCTTCAAATCTCATTCTCCTCACCCGAATTGAGTTATTGCTGGAAAAAAGCATTAGGAACAAGATTAAGACCTTAAAAAAATGGCCAGAGTGGGTAGAGGGGGAGGCAGAGATGGAGAGGGGTGAATCCTCAGAAAGATGGGACAATATAATGCTTGGCAAGGGTAAAGTCTGCTGCCAAAATGTAGTTACATCATTGCAGGTCAGCGAGGCAAAGTGTAATCATGATAGAGATGAGATGAGGAGAGGATGAGGGAGGGAGGGAGAGAAAGAAGGGAGGAAAAGGGGGAGGAGATGACAGGCCGACCAGATGTCAGCTCCTGAAGATGAAAATGAGCTGGACCGGCAGCAGATGCTACAAGCTTACTAAAACATACCATTTAAAGCGAGGAAAAGAGGAGCAATTTGGAAAAACTAAGTGAGAAAATGAAACAAAAGTAAGTGAGATAAGTGCATATGGCCACAAATCCTGCAGTTATTCACCAGATACAACAGATCAGTTGATCATTTGCCAAAAAAATTAAGACCCAGACTGTGTCACATCAATTCAGACACACGAGAACATCAAGCTTGTCAGTAAAGAAGCACTATGTCTTCTTCCCCTCCTCCATCGCCTCCACTTCCTTACTTCCACCATTCCTCCCTCCACCTCTCTCTAATATGTATTATGTAACCCGGGTTACAGACTCCTGAGGAGAGGCGGGTGAAAGGGATGAAGAGGGGAAAAGACTGTGCCAAAGGTAAAGACAGAAAGACAGATACATGTAGACAGGCACCGACACAGACCAGAACACAGAGCATGCATGCATAGGAGGAAGAAAGAGACAGAGGTGTGAGGCATGACAGCTGTTGCCATGAGTCGTGAGGAGGCTCTTAAACGAAAAAGGAAAAAAAAAAAGGAGGCAGCTGCAGAGAGTGAAAAGGAGAAAGACAGAGTCAGAGGCAAAAGTCAAAAAGCTGTTTAAGGAAAAGAGCTGGGAGAATGTTAGTCAGCAGACATTTCACTAAGAATTCAGAGAAGAAAGGATGAGAAAACATCCTAAAGCCAATGAATACAGGAGAGTAGACTATTACGGAGGGAGAGAAAAGAGATGACACAGTGGATGTGTCAATGTTTTAAAAATGTCACTGTGCACAGAATAAAAACCAGAGACTCTCAGATTCTCTCGTCATCAAATAGTCATGGACCGAGCACTCATCAGCTTTCATGCAGCTTCATAATCAGCGCACTGTGACAGGAAACACACTTACCATCCGAGCATAATGCACAGCAGGCAAATGGGACTTGGGCTCTTCAAACTAAGAGCTATGTCTTGTTACAGGGACTGAGGAAACCTCATCAGCTGGGACACGAGTATGAACACACCGCCATTTGAGTGACAGCCTATGTCATAACACAGCACTCTCAGCCCGGTTTGAAGTGACATAGTTTAAATATGTGTATATATATATATATTGTGTGTGTGTGTGTGTGTGTGTGTGTGTGTGTGTGTGTGTGTGTGTGTGTGTGTGTGTGTGTGTGTGTGTG
>OMNN01001395.1:0-12520 GCA_900302755.1 Chromis chromis | reverse complement strand
TTTTCATAACTGCTTCAGTGCACTAGCACACACTTACTTCACAGTATCTACATTTTTTTTTTACATTTTCACTCTGAAACTGTGAGCATTACCTGTGGGATTCAAAATCTAGGGCTATTTTATTGTTTTTGAGAAAACTGTTGATAATGATGACAGTTGGAAAGATGAACATTTTTGTTGTTAAGGTATTAAGTGGTGGAGGTGATTTCCTTTGTGCTAAAATAATAAGCCAATATTGCTTTACGTGCGCTGGTTATAAAACAGACGGCTGTGTGATTGCGTAAAATGTGCTGTAAACGACTGATGGATTGGTTGTCTGACTTATAATTCTGCCTGTGTATGCCTGTTGAGATGATGATTGATTAGTGCATTAGTGGAGACAAATTTAAAAAAAAAAAAAGAAAATTACAAATGGAGGCACTGATTGATGTTTTTATTTGTTGTTTGGCTGTGTTTTTAGGAAAGTATGGACGTCACGCCAACCTGCCATTCCTTAGACCTCCTCTCACCACAGCTCTGCTCACGCTGGGAAAAGCACACCAGGTCACAGTCACGTCAGCATCTGTGTGGGATTTAGTTTCATGTGTGTGTGTGTTGATGCGTTTGTTAATGTAACGTCTATTTTACCCTGCAGAGTGCTATGCTTGGTAATGGACTCGTCCTCCAGAACCTCCTGCACATGCAGCTCGCACAGCAACAGCTTCTACACATCAAAGACAAACGCATCAGCAGCGTGAGTCACCTGTTTGTGTGTATGTGTGTGTGTGTGTGATGATTTGCATAGGTTAGCGGTGAGGGTTAAACATCGTGGTGGGGATGTGCACATGCACTCTTTCATTTTCATCTTCAGCACTTACTGCGTAATGAAACTACACCAGCCCAAAATCACGCAACCTAATTGCTTCTTTTCGTTTTAAAGTAAGACCTTGAGGTGTTGAAATTTCCCTCGATGTTTTCATTTGCATATTTTCTTTTAAAATGTCTCCAGTGTTGTCTTTAATTGCAGTGAGAAGTGAAAGTTAAAAGTCACAGTAACTGATGTTTGGAATATTTAATGTTGATTCTCCAGACTGCAAACAATATAAAGTGTATATAATTCATTTCTTTTGTGACCCCGAACCACCTTACTTCTTAAAAGAAATAAGACCCTTATATACTTTATATTTGCTCTTTTTTATTTTTTTTTTTATTTTTTTACAGTTTTCTTTGTTTAACGGTAACCTCCAGCTTTTCCAAACAACATATACAGTTGGGTGTAAGAGTGCAAATAGCCTTCCCTTGTGGTTTCTATTTTCTTTCTCTCTCCCTCCCTGATTCTCCTTCTCTTCTTATATTCTCTTTCTCTTCCTTGTTTGCTCTTGTTGTCCTTTCTCCTACTTTTCCTTTTTTTGATAAAATCTATTTTCTTTTTTGCTCATCTTTTCCTGTCTTTCTCTCTGTAATGCTCTTTCTTCCCCTCTCTCTTCATCAGGTCTCCAGTCTGCTCGGTGATCCATCCAGGCTGCTGATGCAGAAAGCCTTGTCTCTGCGGCCTCCAGGCCTCGTTCCACTGGGGAAAGGTCTGCTGGGAGACTCCCCTACAGGTAAACAAACGAATGCATCCAATTACCGCAAACAAATCATGTTGATGCCTTCAGCTCTTTCTCTCATCAAATGCTTTTGTAAATACTTAAAATCCCTTTCTGGTCACTAATTTAACCCCTAAAAACTCATCTCTGTGTATCAAAGTTACATTTAGAAGTTTTTTTCCATGAAAATAATCTCTGCTTGCCATAAATGGCATTGATGTAAATCTACACCGTTGTTTCCTCTAAAATGTGCTGATCTATGAAGTCTCCGCCTCCCTCTCTCTCTATCCACTCCTATGCTAACTCAAGCACACCTACGACTTTGATCAAAGACTGTAAAACTACTTGATGGCATACAGTGGCAAGTTGTAATATTGGAGTAATTCAACCATACGTGCTCAAGTCAGTAAACCAATTCTTAAGAAGAACAATGATACAGAGAGGTTTGTTTGTTTAGGTTTGTTACATATGAAACCCCTAAAGTCAGGATCTGTGTTTTTGAGACTCATCGGTACACTGCAGCTTAAAGGTAGAAATACTCAGGCAAAGCACTGACTGTTTTATTTGCTCAAAATATGTCTTCCAACTTATAAAACACCATATGTTAACAAGATCTAAAACTTGATTATTCACTGGGGGAAAATCTTATATTTATCAAATTTTGTGGTGTTTTCCCCAACACCACCCCATTTTTGCTTCGTGGGCTACATTCATTTTTCCAAACTGCTTTACAGCAATACGTACAACTTATTTTAAACTGACCAAGTGCCACGTACAGTGATGTTGGATCAAGGCTGTTAGGAGCTCTGCAGCTTTTATGTGATGAGGTTGCTTGTTATTTATGCTAAATTATGCATCAGATAACATAATTTGATATTTTAAGCATATTTTTAGGGAATTATCACAAGCAGTCTTGTGTAGACCCCACTTTAAAATGGGAGTGGCACATAAAAAGTCTATACTATGCTCAGAAACAAAACTATGAACTATGTTTTTGTTGTCAAAGTAATTATAGTTGTACTTCCTCACCTTTACCAAAATCCCAAATTTCAACTTGTTCAATGTTCCTCAACTCAATAGCAAGATCTTGTTGAGACCTTTGATGCAACTCTAGTCTTTACATGTTACTAGGGCTGCACAATTAATCATATATTCCCACAATTAATACATACAGAAAACTCCTCTCATAGAACAGCTCATGTCAATAAATTCACTTGATTTCAACTTGGTAAATCTGACATTATATCAACTTTACTCTTTAAAAGTTATTTTGGCCGCACATCTGTCTGAGTTGCATGTGCAGCAGTAACTGAGTGGAGACTAGAGGCTACTCTGTGCACAGTCACCTAGTTAGCATCTACAGTAGCCTAGCCTATGTAGCCTATGTGAGGCGTTTAGGGAACATCGACAAACTGTAGTGTCAATTGTGTTGATACGCAGCAATTGAGGTGTGTTGAGTACAATTTTATTCATGCTTTCCAACTAGGAAATGCACTGAATTTAGGTGAAGAAGAACCTTATTTTAGGTCTTATTTTGATGGAAAGATTTGTACATTAGCAGGAATGTAGCACAACATGGAAGTGAAAGCGGTGCTGTTGATTTTAATGTGATCAATAAGCATATTTTGTCCCTAAAACAATGATTAATTGTGATAAATAACCGTGATCTCAATATTGATGAGAATAATCATGATTATTGTTTTGGACATAATCCTGCAGGGTTGCTTCATACTAACCAACATTTTGTTTTGGAGAGAAAAGCTTATAAACCGAGCCTGAGACTGTCTGATTAAAGCGGCCCATATGTCGCACTATCCCAAAGAGCATTTATATTTTCTCAGGTAAATCCTGAGATAAGGTTTAAATAATAACTATGTAAAGAAAAAAAGGATGTACACACAAAAGAAGAGGGTGATATACTTGTATGAGCATATGCAAATACGCCTCAATCACGATATGTTAATGTGGGATGGGAGGGTTGTTCCTCTAAAGACTGCTGAATGTCTCACAGTTATAGGAAGCTGCAGCAGGTTTTACAATTCAAATGTGCAGCTGAGAAAAGCTGCGTTGTTTTAAATGGAAATGATATATCACAGCGTGTGTGGGCACAAACACAAGTGGTCATGCATGTGTGCGCCCTTGCATTTGTGGGTGTGTCTCTCTTTGATTGTGTGTATGAGTTTGCAAATTCTGTGTGTGTGTGCGTGTGCGTGTGTGTGTGTGTGTGTGTGTGTAATGTGAGGCTTTTATCAGTGTGTCTCTCTGCTGGGAATGTTAGCTTAAGGCTTGTTAGAGCTGATTCTTTTATTGTGCTATGGAGGCCATTTGTCACAGCAATATTGGATTTATAATAAGTGTGATTGTGTGTGTGTGTTCACCTTTCATGTGTGTGTTTGCGTGTGCATCTTTAAATTATGCGTTTGTGTATGTTTTTTGTGCTTGTGTTTATGTATGTGTGTACATATTTGTGTTATTAAACCCTGGAGTGAGTGAGATATTGGGAGTGTGGAGCTAAGTGCCGGGCTGTAAACAAACATGATAAGTGATGATGTATGAGAAGGAAACCCATTCTCAAATATTACTGGCTCTACAGAGACGGTCAGGCTGAGCTCTCAGTTTCCAGCCGTCTGAGTGATTCGTCTCTGTCTCGAGGAGACGGAGACACTGATGGTCATCAGTAGAAGCCATTTCACATGTTTATCTGGCATCTGTCCTCACCTTGCTTTCATTTCCTTTCACTTACTTTGTGTCTATATACTGTATTTTATTTCCTTTTTATCTTTCCAACTTTACTTTTTCTTTTCTTCCCACTTTCTGTCTTTACTCTTCTCTGCTTTCCTCTCTTAGAGCTGGGCCAGGAGTCAGTGCCAGCGTCTACCCACAATGCCACAGTAGTGGTGTCAGCAGCAGGTGTGATGCCGTACCTCCAGGGTCGAGCTGGAGGAGTAGATCAAACCAGCGTCCATTCCGTGTCCACGACCCCATCTGCTTCCTGCGCTTCTTCCTCCTCTTCCTCGTCCGCCTCCACCACCTGCGAGAGGCAGCCGGCACCTCCGGGGACGATGGTGAGCTCCCAGCTGCAGGGACAGAGCTATGCCTTGGGTATAAGTAACTCGGGCCTTGGCCCCCCTCCACCTAAACCCCCTGGAGGAGTTTATGCGTCAACAGGCCAGCACAACAGCTCAGATGGCTGCCCCCTGGCTAGCATGGTGAGCACAGTGAACTAAACCCATGTGCTAACAGCAAATTCACACACCTCTATGTGACATAACCCCACTGTCCCTCCTCTTTGCATGTCATATTATTCTTTATCACCAGCTCTTTGTCTGAAACCAGCAAATATGACACTGCTGTGCTTAGTGCTGGTTATTTAATTGACTTGTACTTCAAGCAATGTAAAGTAGAAAAATCTGGAGTCAGATTCTAGGTAGATGGTGCAACGCAGAGTAAAGGGCAATGACTTGTGTATCATACTGGCGCAACGGTATGAATAAAAAACAGCCCTGTGGAACACAAAGTAACCAATGAAAATGATGGCAACAACATCACATCTTTGCATTGCCTAAAGACTACCCCTTAAAAACACAGGACAGGAGTTATCCGTATACAGTACAAATTATGTTAAATGTGTCCTCCTTTTGTGGTTTTATTTTCATTTTTTTAAGGAAAAGATATTGGTGTGAGACCACCCTCCTATTCACACACTTGGTTGTGCCCATGAAGCAACACTGAACACAACAGCTATGAGCACGGTACCAAAACTTAGGGTCCATCCTGCTGTAAGTCGCTCTCTGATCCTTCAAGCTAATTTAACAGAGAGAAACTTCACGTGGAGCATCAGAAGGAGGGGAAGAACATGTTGTTGCACATTACGAGACCCATGAAGCCCATGGATGTACTACAAACAGTAAAGTTACCTTTTACAATGAGCAAAGCAGTTTCCAGTGTTTCAGGCTTTTCTTCACATTTCTGCACAGCGATTGGTCCAAAATGAAAACTGCAGAGAGCACAGTTTGTGTGTCTTTAGTCATCACAGGTGCACACATACACAGCTCTGGACACATCATCAGTGAAGTTTCCTCAGGTCATCAGGTGTTTCTGATCTTTGAACATCTCATACTGTCACTCAGGCGACCCTGCTAAGTCCAGGTAGCACTATACCACTAACATATTGACATATCTGTCAGAATGCGGGTATAAATATGACTCAGGCAGATCTGAAACATGTTCGATTAATGTCTGAATCTTACAGGAACATTTTTCAAATGTCACTGAACGCAGTCTGGGATTTTGTCAGAACATTAATAGACCCACAGAAGTCCTTTTTGTTGCGAGTCAGAGTCAGATTCTTTTCATTTGATTTGAATAAATCCCTGCTGCATCACACAGCAGCAGATGCAATGAGTTCTTCTTTAAACTGAGATCATGTGCTCATTAATGCATGTCTCCCAGCAGTGGTAGCTTCAGTAACATAGGATTGGTCAGGATCTAATGCTAAAAAATTATCAATATTCTCTTAGAATGTCTGACTGGGAATTAGGCCCTTGTACAGCTGTGCATACATCATTGCATAAAAAGTTTCCATTCATAAAGGATTCAAACTTTATTAGATCGAAAACACCAAACCTTGCTTAGTTTTATCATAATTATTATTATTCATGCTGATATGTTATTTCACAAACTTTGTATGCAAGCCATAGAATCCTGGAATAAAAAGTATTGTAAACTGAAAAACTAAAACAGCAACAGCAACAAAGTCATCTGTTTCATTGCTAGCAAAATCAAAGGAGAGTATATTCACTGAAAAATTGGTGCAAACCAGAACAACACTGAAGCATTCCCAAAAGTTGCCAAATGTAGCAGGCAAACAGATAAGGTGCCAACAACACAGTCTGGTTGGTTAGAAAAAAAAACTGAACAACCACTTTTATTCTTCTTTTGTCTGTTTTAAAAAAAACTTTTTATCTATGAAAAAAAGGCTTTTTGTCTGTTGGAAGCAATTCAAATATGTTGCATTGGGAAACTCGGATGGGCATTTTCACCATGTTCTGACATTTTAAAGATCAAGCCATTGATTGCTTGATAGAAAATAAATTGATCCATTAGTAATGAATATAAATGTTTGTTGTGGTCCTAAGCTGCTCTTTCTTTCCACCCTTCTGTCCATCTGTCTCCTTTGGACAGGGATATTTACTGCTGATTTAGCCTCATCTGGTCTCAACCCCTCTGAAAACACTCACTATCAAGGGAACATATGAATAAACAGCCATAATCCCATGAGGACTCTTCCTTTGGGAAATTCCCATAATGCTTTTCTGTGTCACCCATATTTTCTACTCTAGTATGAGGCCTTCTGCCTGCCTCTCTGCCTCCCCAGCTGTTTCTCCTGCTCTGGCAGCCATAGCCCACCTGTCTGCTACCCTGCATTTCTTTTTTCCACATACTGAATACCTGTCGGTGTTTGTTTTCACCAACATCACCTGGACTGGGCCTGGATTAAATACAGCACTCCCATGCTAACATCATCATCCATTATAAGTCAGTGTACAGAGATAATCACAGTGCTGAAGTTCTTAGGGGAACCGATTCCCGTCCCAGCGCTGTCTTTTCTACAGTCTCTTTAATGGAGGGAAAGTGTAATTAATGGAGAGAACAATCTTTGCATGTTTCCACAGCGTCTTCAGCTCTTTAGTAGCTCATAAAAGTCAACTTTAAAGCCTTATGCAGAGGTAATGCACATGTAGGATGAGGATAGGAAGGAAGCAAAGTGGTGGAACAGATGTTAAAGGACCCACTGGTCAGTTACTCAATTTGCTGCCGAACCCCCCCAAAAAGCTTACAGACTGAAGTTAGTTTTCTTTAATGTGCAGTTCCTAATGACGGCAGTGTGAATAATGCAATTTAAATCCTTCTGTCTCCTGTCAGGTAAGCAGCGGTCAGAGTTCTCTGTTGGGGGATCCCCCTAAAGAAGTGAGGCTACCCTCTAATCCTTACCTAAACCTGGCCAGTGTCATGCCAGGAGTAGTTCTGCAAGGTGAGCACACAAACACACAGCAAGTTAAGGCATTTCCATCTAATCCTAATGTATATTAATAATGTAATAATTTGAGCAACAAGATAACCTCTGTAGTTCTTGTCCACTGGATAAAGTGTATGTATTACATAGTGTTACATAGTTATACATAGATAAAGTAGTGAAAAGATGGTGGTTAAAAAAAAATGGGTCTACAGAGCTCTTAGTTTGCTCCTTCATGAATTGATGGCCACTGTAGTCAGCATGGATTTGCAGCAGTTACAATTAATTCCAATGGTGACCTGAAGCAAATTCTCTAAGCACTTCTGCAGTAATATCCATTTACCTGCTGTTGATGCACATGTCCTGTATGACCCACACATGCGTAGCTCAACATGTCACTTTGTGTATTGCTGTAGCCTCATCATAGCTTCCAGGTTGTACAGGAACTGGCTGAGCAAGGATTATTTGGGTACATTTTGAATATACATGCATAAACTTTGGAGAAATAAGTGATACTTTTCAAGTAGTAAAGCCTCACTTTCACTCAGTGTGGGCTCACTTTTCACAGCACAACCATGGCTAGACATAGAACTAAAACTTTGACACAGTGTGACATAGTTATAATGCCATAAATCAGAAAGAAAAAAAGAAAGCTGAATTTCCTTGATTGTTTGTTTTACCAAAAAGAAACCAACAACAAAAAAACTGAAATATCATGTACAACATATTTCCAAATGCCTGCAGGTGCTGCCAGTACTGGGGGAGAATGGTGGCTCTTTATACTATAGATATTCTACTATTATTTTTTTTTTATATGTGTTCATACTTGTCTCATATCTGCTCTGTGTAAACGCAGCCTGCAGTTCATCCCAGTTCAGACAAAAAGTCCCTGAATTTCCATCACATGATCAGTTGCACTGAGCAGCACAAGAGTTTTGTTTACAAAATTTTTAATGAAATATCTCGATTTTAAGCTTAGATTTGGATAATTTTCCTGACAAAACAGCATGTCATAGATGAGTAGTTCAAGGAAAGCTGAAGATCCAAAAGTTTTCTCTGTTTTTACAGTTTCTGGCTCTGATCAACGCTGTAATTTAGCTGTTTTTTGTAAAGCGACACACCTTTCAAATCGACCAGCAGGGTTAATGAAGTTTCAGTGATTGTTTTTCTTCCACATGTCTTTGAGTCACCACTGGCATTCACTTCAGATGTTGCTAATCCAAGCTGACTACTTTACTATGTACAGGAACAAACTTTTCGTAACATCTCCAACCACCAGTCACGAATATTTAATGCTTATAAGATAGATCATTGAAGGATTTATTAAGTAGTAATCTTGCTTCCCATCTTTGTATTTGAACCCACACTGTTGTGATTTTAACACATCGTTTCTCCTCCGTGGATCCTCCCACTGCTGCTCAGGGTCGGTGGGGAGCAAAGCCCAAGGAGGACAGCCTGGCTCTGGGGTGTACGGCAGCTCGGTGGCCCCCGTGGTCTCCCAGGGCTCCGGCTCCTTCTCACACAGTGCGACAGCTACAACCACAGCCCCATACAGCACTGATACCTCCACTGACTACAGCCAGTACAACCAAGCCTACACCCAGGTACTACAACACATGCAGATACACTATGCAAATGATACAAATGAAGAAATGCGGTGATACATAGATGGATGTGGGTCTGTGTGTTCACAATTGTGTTCACAAGTGTTACTAGGCCTAAAATGTGTGAGAGGTGGCTGAGTAGATGGATGGATATAAAATGAGTGGATGGATGAGTGCAGCAGTGACAGAATGAGCTGTAACTAGGGGAGGCAGGGAGGTGGAAGGGATGAGAATGGGTTTGGATATTTGGACAGACAGAGTGAGAGTGGATTTGGCAGTGAGCACTGTGTGTCTCCATCTGTCCCTGCTCCCCTCCTTTCTCCTAACACTCCACTCAGAACACGTCATGAAGCCCCCCTTCTGGATGTTTGTCTGCACTTACCACCCTTTCTTGCTTTCTTTCTTTGTGTCACTTCTTTTCCTCCATCTCTGCACTTGTCGTAGTTATGCCTCCTCCAGCAGCAAGTGACATATCTGATATTTGCAGGAAGAAGCAAACCCAATTTTAAATGTTAATTACAATCTACTCATCCAAACAAATGAGTCATGATTAGATAACCAATAAAACGGTCGGTTTAATTTGTGTGGAAAGACAAGACAAAGGAGAGGAACAGGAGAGAGCCAACGGCAGGAACAATGGTTAATGAACAACAAAGACGCAGGAAGACATAGAGAAGGAGGCAAAACAACAGCAACAACTAGAAAATGACTGAGCAAACAGCATTTGTCTGCTCCATCCACCCTTCACCTGATGTTTGCTGATGTGTGTGTGTGTGCGACACAGGAGGCCATGCAGCAGTGGTACCAGCACTACCAGGCAGCACAAGCTCACACCTACAACACTGCTGCTCCACAGGACAACACAGCCACAGATTACAGCAAGGAGCACACACAGGTAACACACACACTCATTTGTGTCAGTGGGTTACACATTTTTTTGTGTTTTTTTTTTTCAAAATTGTTTCACCCAAAAATTTCAGATATTTTTTTCTTAAAAGGAGCACAGCAGTCCCCATGAAACACTGTCAGCTTCACTTTATAGTAAATTAGTGGAGAGGACAACTCAGAATATCCTGCCACAAATGCAAGGTGAAGGGAAGACTGACACACAGTGATGCAGATCAACCAAAGTCCATCCAAATGATGAAAAAAAAATAAAAAATCAATGAATGTTTGTATTAAAATGTATTTTTCACCAGAATCTCCACATATTTGCATTGTTTCTTATTTATAATAAATACAGATAGATTCCTGGATCTTTAATTGAAAAAAATAACTGTAAATTTGATGTACAACAACTCTCTTGTGTTGCAGACTCCAGCAGTGTCCTCCTATGGGGATTACAGTTCCTACATGCAGGCTGTCACTCAGTACTACTCCCAACCTGCAACAGCCAACCAGGCCTACGCCAGCAAGGTAGGAACTGAGGCTACGCCCATGCTAATATATTTTCTTTTAAAATGCACAACTGCTGCAAAGATTACACCAAGCATCCACACGCTACTCTGGCACTTTAGCAACAGCTCCCAATCTCTGTTTTGCATCGCCATGACCAGCTAATACTTGTGTTGCTTTCAGTAACAGTTCCACCTTGTCAAGGGGATTTCTTAGTACAAGCAAAGAAATCTCCAGTCAACCAACCCTCTGCTTCGTGTTCACATCGGCATGAGCATGCCCAGTGTATATGAACAAGGCAGAGATAGACAGAGACATGTTTTAAAACAATCCTAAAATGCTCATCTCCACAATTTCATTTTAAAACTGGATTCTCAATGTCTGAACTCACATTTGTCCTCAGCACACACAACACACACAGTCCCTGTATCCATTCACTTCAGTTATCAGCATGCATCAGTGAAGCTAAAGAGCCCAGCTTCTGCAGGGATAAAGGATTTGACACAAGTTAGTCATTTGTTTCCTTGAATTAGTGATAACGGAGCACAAATTATTAATTTGAGGGTAAGAGGAGCCCATTTAGAAAGTCCATGACCTCACACAGAGCATTATTAAAGGAAATTCCACTGCCAGTTCTGTAATGTGCACAAAGTCTGATTAGCTTTGCATACAGAGCAGGACTTTATACAGTTTAAAATTCACGTTGCCAGTTCTCTCATGCATTTTTGAAACTCTTTCTAAATATCTTCAAACTCAGTGTAAGTGTAGTTGGGCATTTCTTTTTTTTTACTTATTGGCTGACACAGATACCAGGAGAGCTGTAATATATCTGACTCTTATCATTCCAGCTCTACCCACCAGGCTTTATATATAAAAAAAAATGAAGCTTGGTAAAACCTAGCTTGACTGAACAAAACATTCTGTCCTTCAGACTGAGTGTAAGTTACAGCGCTCAGAGCTGTTCGCTGGCATTTACATGCCGTTTGTCTGTATATCTACTTGAAGAGGGTGACCTCTCTGTAAGACACTGATACCCCGTTAGAGGGAACACATCACTCTGCACCCAGCAGCTGATACCAGCCATCTCCACATGCCCATAGCAGCCAGGACTAGGCTTATCTGCTGCTGCTTGAGGCTGTGTGTGTAAACTTGTGTTATTTGGTTGTACTAGGTTGTGGGGACACAAATCTGTTCCCAGTGTCACATTGTGGGGACAAAAAGCAAGTCTCCATAATGTAAAATATAAAATTTTGTATGAAGACTTCCTTTAAGACTATCGTAGAGTCTGACTTAGGCAGGTAATGGTTAGGGTGGGTGTCCAGGATGAATGTACGTATGTTAGTGTAATGTCCTCTGAAGTGATGGAAACACAACTGTTTGTGTGTTTAGTGTTTGCATGAAGATGCCACCCCGTCTCTTGTTGCGTAGCTGCGTTACATTCTGGCCTAGTGAGCTCACTCCCGGTGGAGAAATTGATATCTTGGAGAAATGATGTGATGGTGTTTCTGACATGAAGTTTTGGCAATAAACTGAACTGAAAATACGCAGAGATGACATTGTGGTATTCAGAAACTAGAACAAGCCCTTACAGCAGCAGACTAGATGAATGAGTGATCTGTCGTTGACATTAGCATGTCTCTTAACGGCCACTAGAGAGAAAAAAGGTTAACATGAAGCAATAAAAGAAGAGTCAATTTTCTGTCAAAGCATGAGGTGCTTCAACACTTGCACAATAATAACCACCTAACAACTAAACAGAACTAAAAATGTAAGTGTTGGAGGATGTTTTCCTCACAGTCTTGATTTTTTTTTTTTCAGTCATTTACTCGACATTTTCTCTATGATTTTTTTTTGCAGGAGGTAGATGTGTGTAAGCCTCTGGGAGTGTCTCTGCATGCAGTCAGTAACGGTGCGGCTCCTCCACCGGCCGTCCTGCC
>OMNN01001392.1:1792-14858 GCA_900302755.1 Chromis chromis | reverse complement strand
TGTTCACCTATGTTTATTTAGTTTGACATAGTAAATAACATCTTGATACTTTATCCATTTTTTTCAATCCTCCTAACAGTCAATTACAGATCAGTATTATCATCCCTACAAATACAATAACAATTTTAATTTTGTTTGAAATAATTGTAGACATCTGAGAATATAAATTGCAGCAGTACAGTGGTGGAAATATGAAATAAACTTTGGACCATTGGGACTAGGTGAACCTTGTTCCATACATATAGCAAATAAAAACAAATAGATTGTTGCAGAAATGACCCCAAACCAAACAATAACACACTAAGTATTATTAGGTGATGAATTTAACTAAATACATCTGCCCTTCTTTGTTATATATTTTAGGTTGTGTCCAAACCATATCAATTATTGGTCCTGTGTTTGGTTACCTGTTGGGATCACTGTGTGCCAAAATCTACGTTGATGTTGGCTATGTGGACATGGGTGAGTGAACAGTCATCTAACTAACTAAACAAACTTTTTTTTTAAAGGTCACTGTATTGTACCTAAAACAATAAATGAAATAAATACATGAACATGTGACTACAGTCATTGAGAAGCTAATTAATCCTCTGAACCCACTTCTAGTTTGGACAGCTATATTGTCATAATTATTATTTTTTAAATCCCCAAAATTATACCATTTATCAAAGACAGAAACTGTAAAAGCAGAAAGAGTCGGCAGATTTTCAACTTTTTTCATCTGTGACGTACCGTTCCATTGGGAAGCTTCCAGTATTTCATCAAAATCACTTTACACAACATGTCGCATGAAAGAATTTGCCAAAAATGTTCTATTTGCAGCTTTACTTTATTTTTTTCGTTTTTAATGATTGATGGCATTGTAACTGCATTATACTGCACAGAAGACATTTTTGAGCTCTCTTCTAGCCATGGTTGTGCTGTTTCCACAAAGGTGCAGCACTCTATATTGAAAATGAGCCCAAAGTGAGTAAAGATGTGACAGGACCACAAAACGCCCAGAAACCACTTGGAAATCAGAGAGCCAAACACAATGAAGCCACATACAGCGCTGATAATGTGCATATCTCTTCATAGAGACTGTCACCATTACCCCTGGTGATGCCCGCTGGGTGGGGGCCTGGTGGCTCGGCTACCTCATCGCTGGTGCCATCACCCTCATGTCTGCTGTTCCTTTCTGGTTCCTGCCTAAATCACTGCCAATGCCTGTGGAGAAACATGATACCAGCTGCACCCCAGAGCAAACCAGGTTTATCAAAGACTCCCCAACCATGGAGCACAAGTTCAGACCGGAGGAGCCACCTAATTTACATCTGATGGCCAATGGTATGATGATGGTCATGGAAAGTTTTGCTTTAAAATTGTCTATGTGTATTGAGTATTGTAATCTGTGCACAGTCAGTGTAAAATTTATGGATGCAATAACTTTACCTTTTATTGCCGTTGTGGTTCCATTTTAAATACATGTGGGCTTAGCATTAAAAATTACATGCTTGTCATTAATACAACTGTAGTATATGTTAAGATGCCAGTCAAGAAATGCAACATTTTCCTGCTATTTCCCAATTGTCTGTAATAATGGCATGGAGATCCCCAAGAAGCTCAGATGTATTTAAAGAAGTGTTATTCATGTATTTAAACTTCCCCACAGAATTTTTGCCCACATTGAAGAGTCTCCTTGGAAATCCCGTGTACATCATCTACCTATGTGTGACCATCATCCAGTTCAACTCTCTCATCGGTATGGTCACCTACAAACCCAAATACATCGAGCAGCACTACGGCCAGTCAGCATCAAAAGCCAATTTTCTCATGGGTAGGCAGACTATTTTGATCATCTCTAATGCTCACCTTGTTTGGATCATTTTTGTTCGTGTTATCTTTGTAAATGAGACCTCTGTAGAGTTAAAAGCTTGTCTAGAACCTGCATTGCTTTGCTGAAAGGGAAGCATTAAAGCATGCAAAGCGATGTGAGCTGGAGGGTCATCATAAGTGTTTCATGAACCAGCTTTTGAATTTTTTATACTCCAACTCCCAATTCCCTCTTAAGTAAATGTTGCAGCTTCAGTATGACAGCCTGGTTTACCGCAGTCCTTGGACATTCTGAAATGACAGGCATTGATTTAAAAGCTCACAGATTAATGAGACCATTTTAAAGGTCATCTAATGCTGCTGGAGATGGTGTAACTACCACTCTTTTCATCCATAACTGAAGAGGCTAAAGAGAGTAATGAGAATAACATTCTGTATCTTCTCAACCAACAAAAATCTTTTTTTTTATCTTTTACAACACAACTTTAGTTCACTGAATTCAAGTACTTTGATATAATTGAATGTTCTGACTTTGATCCCTTTTGGAAAGCAATGTTGCTCATTTAAGCTGTTTCCTGATTCTCTATGCCTTTTAAGAATGGGTTGTATTCTGTGGTTTGGATAGGCATGATCAACATCCCGGCTGTGGCTGTTGGGATGTTCTCTGGAGGAGTTGTCATGAAGAAGTACAAGCTGGGTATAATGGGAGCAGCTAAATTTGCTTTTGGGACCTCCCTGGTGGGCTTCCTCCTGTCACTCCTTTTCTTAGCCTTGGGCTGTGAGAACTCCAAGGTGGCAGGCATCACAGTGTCATACACCGGGTATGTAATATTTGTACATTTTCCTTATGTCCTACTCAACCAGATAATAGTCAAACAAGGAACTAGGTTTAGATTAATGAAGATTCTGCTACTAAAGATTCTAGCTAATGCACTTCCTAGGGTTTCCTTTGTGTTGCTTTTATCTGTCTCTGTTTTCATATTCGATGCACAGAAATGACTGCTTTCGTATTTGATAAATTTTTCATATGAGCTATCAATAATATATGCATTTTCTCATGTTGTCACATGCAGAGTGGAAGGCTTGTCTTATCAGCAGCTTTCTCTCTTCTCTGACTGTAACTCGGGCTGCTTGTGCTCAAGGAGAGAGTGGGATCCGGTGTGTGGAGACAACGGGATCACCTATGTGTCCCCATGCTTAGCTGGATGCACCTCCTCCACTGGCTCCGGCAGGAACACGGTCAGACACACCACTGCCTGCATGACACTTCCATATTTCTTAGTAGAACCGATAACTCACATACACAGCATATTAATCAGGCTTTATTCCTGTGGTTCGTTCATATCGTGCCAGAGTCTTTTACTGATGCCTCAGAATAGCATGTGACATTTCAGTTGTATTTGCATGCAGTGCGTCCTGCTGTGCTGCGCCTCATCCATCATTGATCAACTCATTGTTTCCTTTTCTGTCAGGTGTTGGACGATTGCAGGTGTGTAGCAGTGGCTGATCCCCGACCAGGCAACTTGACGGCCACCCTGGGCCAGTGTGCCCGCAGGGACAGCTGTGACAAAATCTTTCCATACTTCATGGCTCTGTCTGTCCTCAGCTCCTTCATCATCTCTCTTGGGGGGACACCTGGCTTCATGCTGCTTGTCAGGTCTGTCAATAAGCCCCCTTGTGAACTCATGGAAAATACTGACTCATCAGGACAGTGATTCCATAAAAACAAAAACAAAAATACCAGTTAAAGGACTTTTTTTTTTTTTTTTACTTCTTCCAGTAGAAATCTGTAAGTCATTGCCATTCTTTAAGTGTTGCCAGGTTGAAAAGTTGAGTCTTTTTTCTATAGGTGCATTAAGCCTGAGCTAAAATCCCTGGCTCTTGGAATCCACACACTGGCCACTCGTACCCTCGGTGAGAACCACTTTTGGTATTCTGTACATTACTGTCTACTGAGTTTGAATGTCAAACACACAAAAACCTCCTTCAAGTTGACATTCAACTTAAAGTGCAGACATACTGGAAGAATGTCTTTATGGAAACAAATCGTCACTTGAAGGTCATTGCTAAAATTTCAGAAAATTTTAAAGGTTTCATGTGAATGTAACATCTTATACCACCAAGTATATAGCCATCTGTTGTTCATTAATTATCAATATTATAAGTCATTTTTATCTAAATCCCGTTGATGAATATGTTGAAGCCTTCCTTTTATATGAAGTAACAAGTTATTTTATATGATTTGACAGCTGGAATACCTGCCCCCATATACTTTGGAGCCATAATTGACACAACCTGCCTCAAATGGGGATACAAAACATGTGGAGGAAGAGGAGCTTGCAGAATATATGACACCTCAGCTTACAGGTAATCTGAAGACGGTTTTATTCTAAAACTGCATGCAGTTTCTACTAGAAGTGTATATATTTTAAATCATTGATTTAGTGACCCTGTACGGTGGTAAAGCTCATTTGCTCATTACACAAAATTGTCACACTGATGAAAAATTGAAAGACAGTGATTTCTACAGTTTGGCATCATGGTGGTGTCATTGGAAAGGCAAATGCTACCTGCAAATTTACTTAAAGGCTGCCAAAAGACTGACATTTTTAAGCTGCTGCAAATAATATGCATTTATTCAACCATGTGTTTTGCTTTTGAATTGGCCATTTTAGAAAGGTAGTAATCTGAGCCCTAATCAGTTTTATCTAATACACATCTAGTAAAAAGACACATAAAAAAAAAAGAAATGTGAAAAAAAATATTGAATTCCCACACACTTTCAGCTCTGAATTTATTAGAGATGTGCAATTTTGGACCATAATACTTTGACTTTAATAAACACATGCTGAAAGAGCAGTAATTCAACCTTTTCTCTATTCTGAGCCCTGTCAGTTGTATAAGAGTGTAGAATTAGCAGTTAAGCAACAAGTGTGTTGTTCAAAATTCGGTCCACGTAGCTTGAGAACATATTTTATAGAAAGTTTCATAAAAATGTATCAAAAAGGAATTCAGAATGGAAAAAGTTCAAATTAAATAGAAATGTACCTTCTGAGATTTGTAGTTTGACTTTTTTCTTGTTTTCCAGGATAGCGTACCTGGGCCTAACACTGGGCTTGAGGACGGTCTCCTTCTTTCTTTGCATTTTGGGGTTTGCTCTACTTAAAAGACATATTAAAGAGGAGAAGAAAAATGCATTGACCAATGGAAATGCTGAGTTGGAGTCACTGAGGAAAGAGGAGAACAGCTCCTTACACTGTGAGCAGTTTATACTGGCCCTGGACTGCAATCCTGACAGAGAGACTCGCTTGTGAGCGCATCCTCCGACTCAGCTGGTGAAGCACCTCACATGTAATGAGGAACACACACTGTGGACATTTTTCGTAGCACACAGAGTATATATTTGTACAGGATTTGTGTAGATGTGCAATATCTGAAATGGGTAATTTTATAAACAAGGTGTGCAGTAACTGGACTGTATAAATGTTGGTGTTTTTCATGAATGGAAGACTTTTGTAGAAAAAAAAAAAGAATGTGATTGTGCTGTATTTTCAGTGTCCTTCGTTTTTATGATTAAACTTGATAAAATCAAAGCTTGCATTTAACATGTATTATGGTATAGGATGGTTAATATCCATCCTGTCAGTGTTCATGGTTCTGCCTTCAGTCAATATGTACACTAAACAGTGTTTCTGCGGCACACTTGGTTTAGGAACTAAGAATGTGTCTGCACGGAGACAAAGGGGGCTTTTCATTATGCTAGTGTGTCTCCCCCCTTCTCTCACTCGCCTTTCTTCTTTGTTTCTTAGGATAAACCTGCATTTCACTGCTTAAAGCTCCTCCAGAAACCTTCTCTCTTCTCATCTCTTCATTGTGTGTTTAAGGGATCGGAAGATGCTCCATAGTGGTGGAGGGGAAATTATTTCCAGGTCAGAGGAGGAAGGGGGATGCAAGGAAGCATAAGTTAGCATAATGAAAAGCACCCAAAGTGTTTCAGCCTGTAAATAAACAAGGTCAACGGGCAGATCAAAGCTAAGAGCAACACAGGAACAGCTGCCCTCCCAAAGATTATCTGAATTGCATAGAAAAGGGAAACCATTGTTCCCTGTGCAGAGGTAACAGAAAGTATTACTTCAGTAAGATCATAATTTCTTACCATTTTAACCTAAATAACAAAAAAATCTAAGGTGCATACTTGCCAGAACTGTAGCTTGAAAAATTATTTTTATACTTAGCTTTGATCATACAGATGATACAGCTACCACAGCTGCCTGATTGTACAGTGTGTGATATACTGTCTATAGTCACCAGTGTGCCCCAACATGATGCTCATTACATTTTGTTTACAACATGTTCACTGTTGTTGTGTCAGTGTGGTGTCGGCCTTTCCAGCAATTCCATGACCGATTTCAGCATGACAGTAACAAACACACTATCTGAGATTTGGTTGTTTATTTTTCTGCTCATGCATTTTTCATATACCAGTCAACAAGATGTCAAGTTTAGCTTCGTCAGCCTAAAATCAATTTATCAAATTGTAGGTCGGTAGATCTACCACTGGAGGTGACCAATTGAAGGAAAAAGCATAGTGTCTTAGTGAGGTGTTGCCACCAGAACAGCTTCAGTGCTCCTTGGCATTGATTCTCCAAGTCTCTGAAGCTCTACTGGAGGGATGAACACCTTTCTTCCGAAAGATATTCCCTCATTTGATGTCATGATGGTGGTGGAGAGAGCAGTCTAACATGTCGGTGCAAAGTCTGCCAAAGGTGTCAAATTGGGTTGAAATCTGGTGACTGTGAAGGTCATAACATCATTTTCACACTCATCACCCATCTGACCCCTCGTACCCTGTGGATGTGAACATCCTGGAAGAGACCACTCCCATCAGGATAGAAATGTGTCATCACAGGATAAAGGTGATCACTCAGAGCAACTTTGTATTGATTTGCTGTGACTCTTCCCTCTAAGGTGACAAGTGGAGCCAAAACCGTGGCAGCAAAATGATCCCCGCCCTCGCTGTAGGGGTCCAATGGTTCATATTTTTCCTTCAATTCATCACCTGTCTGTATGTCAGTAAAAAAAACAGCTTTGTCTGAATTAAAAGTTTACAGTAAATCAAAACAGGTAATACACTTATGTGACAGTCATACATTCATGGTTGTATTAGCAGTGATTTAGCATTCATTATTACCATAAAAATGATGATAAATGACGTCTATTTGGCATGTATATACTGGTCAATATGTGGACTGGAGGACAATATTGTGGTGCTCTGTTATATTATGAAAATAGTACAGTCGGTAAAAAAATCTTAGCATTAGTACTTCTCAGGTTTTTTTTTTTAAAGATTTATTTTTGACCTTTTTCATGCCTTTATTATTAGAGAGGACAGGACAGTGGATAGAGTTAGAGACGGGAGAGAGTGGGGAAGGACAAGCAGTAAATGGCCGAGGTCGGACTCGAACCCGGCACAGCCGCTACGCATCTGCACGTGGGTCACGCGACATAACCGCTAGGCTAACGGGGCGCCCCACTTCTCAGGTTTTAAATGTTATTAAATATTAAGATTAGCGATAAGCGTTAACCCCTGAGGTATTGTTTCCCATTCATTCAGAGGCTGTAAAATGTTATTACAAAAACATACAAAAAGACACTTAATACAGAGTTTAGAAATCCAGAGTTTACTACTATTCGTCCAATTCACTGTAGCCTACAATTTGTCTTATCATGTAAATTTAAAAAAAAAATGCGCACAGTCCTACTGAAGTGTATCCATGGAGGGAGCAAAACAACACCAGAAAACATCTGTTCCAGTGTTTACTGATCCTTTTTGTCTTCTGCACTCTGAAGATTCTGTGGATCAAATACAGGATTAAAAACAAAATCACTCCTGTATTAGTAGGGTGAATAAACATTAGATATTCTGTGTTAGTGTTACCTGCAGCTGATGGTGTTCCCTCAGTAGTCTGTCGTACTCGTGTGCCAGACCTTTGGCCTGCCTCTTCATTGCTTCCACTTCAGCGTGAGACTTGTGCACAGCTGCACACGAGCAAAACTCACATTCAGTAAATTGCTTTATTTACCATCTAAGCCCCGTTAAAATGATCTGCCGTAATGCCACAACATTTCATGCAGGGATGATGATGATTCATGCTCTGCTAATATTTGATAGTGGCATCTCTGTTTTTTTTTAATTTACTTTTGAAAACCATTCCTGCAGACTATCCTGTTTGAAAGAGGTGATGATTACTCACCGTCCTCAGCAGCCTTTAGTTGACCCGCCAGCTTCTCAACCTCCAGCTTCATTTGCTGTTTTTTTGCTGACATGGATTTTCCTTCCTCCAGTAGAGCCTGACAAAGGATTCCCCTTAATTACCAGGCTTAAGCTGATTATTTTAACAGCAGACAACACAGCACATACAAAACAGAAATCATAGAAACGAGGCTCCGTGCAAAAACACAGTATGGATTAATGCCTATGGTGTATTAAATAGGTGGACATGACCCCAAAAACACAAAAATATACAGCTATGTTGCACTTTTGGTTCAAGATACATTATGTTACAGTAAGAAGAAAAACATAATTGGCTTCACAAGACAAAAAATGAACTTAAAGTGTTGTCATATGTCTCGAAATAATTATTTCTCACTTGTTTGAGCATCAGGTTGTCCTCCTGGTGCTGCCTGGCTGCTTTGACAGCGCTGTCCATCTGAGCCTGAAGACCTGCACTGTTCTCCAAGGTGACAGCAGCCTGGTTTAGTAAGGTGACAACCCGACGCATGATACTGTGTTGAGGTCAAAATACAGAAAAATAACAAGAACCAGAGGGAGATTAAAGGCACACCTCAGAATATAAACAGTGACGGGTAAATAAACCAGTGAACAAGTCTGAATGAATATGGAATAAAATTAGACTAACAGCCAGAGGAAGAGAGAGAAGCCACATATGTAGAGGTTCCTCTGGGCCCTGAACAGCTTCATATGGACGTGGTCGTACACATTCGGGTTCACTTTAGCATCTTGCATGGGCTCGGGACCCGAGTACTTCTGCACCTCACGGACAGCATCTGAAGATGAACAGGAGGACACAAACATGCTGGCAGGATGAGCAACATGCCGACAACATGCTCAATATTATTCAGTCTGAGCAGATTGTTTACCAAGGAAAAGAACAATAAGGGCCATGATCATGGTGAAGAAGCATTTGTTCCAATATGGAGTTAACCAGCTCCATATTCTCCAGCTGAAAACCAAACGCCATCTGCAAAGTGGGTCAAAAGGACAATGTAAGTGCAACTGCCATAATGTACAGTAGATCTACTTAGGAAAGACATGGATGCACTCTGCTGGTGGCTTGTGTGAACTGCTTCTTTCAGTTTTTTGTTTTTTGTTTTTAGTTTCAGTCCATACACCGATCAGCCACAACATTATGACCACTGACAGGTGAAGTGAATAACATTGATCATATTGGTACTATGTGGTGTTCTGCTGGAAAACCTTGGATTTTGGCATCCGTGTTGACGAGACTTATACACCCGAATAAACATTATCCCAGAACAAGCACACTCCCTCATGCAAATGGCAATCCCAAATGTCACTGGCCTACTCCCACAGGAAAACGCACCCCACCACATGGCAAAGACATCAAACAATCAGGAACACGTTGAGGAACATGACAATCGCCCAAGATGCTGATTTGACCTCCAAACTTCCTAGACCCCATTCTGATCAAGCATCAACAGGATGCAGTGGAACAAGTTTGATTGACAGAGGCCCCACTGCACAACCCAGAGAGGTCCTCTTGTCCATGCACTATGGTTCAGAGCATTTTTGACCACATAAGGGGGACCAACACAATATTAGGCAGGTGGTCATAATGTTATGCCTGATCGGTGTATCTTGCATATTCAGAAATTGGGGTGCTGCACAGGAACTTTTAATGATGTGTTGGGTTTGTGTTACCTCTGTGCTGATATGAAGGGGATGCACAAGATGAGGTTGACTGCTATTTCTGCATACAGGAAGAAAGCAACAGCCGTCCACTGGAGAGTCATGGTGACTGTGGTTTTCTGTGGAGATGAAGAGGTTATATTATGTGACTATATTATATGACTAACAAGCAGGAATTGAAATGTTATAAATCTTTACACTTCAGGACATCTGATAATTTCCATTAATAAACATATGCTTCTATTAAATATGAACATTTCTCACTAAAAAAGTAAAAATAAAAATGCAAAAACACCGTCTAATACATTATATCTTAGTGTACTACATGCTGCTGCTCTTCTACACTGACTTTTTGAGCACACACACACACACACACACACACACACACACACACACACACGCATCTTTCTGCAGGCCTACAAAGAGCAGCAGGAATTTAGAGTCCTTTCTTGCTATTTATAGGTTTTTACCTCTAAATCTGTCCTCACTCTTCAGATATAGTGGCTACAATCGGCTACTGCTGTGAATTTTGTTCGAAATTGGGATGTAGTCAATCTATTACCAAGCTTTAAACAGAGCTGTTGTCTTACCAGGCTGAGTTGTCCGATGGAAAGTTATGGAAACTCCGGACGCGCACACTCATGCGTTCAGACACGTTCACGACAGCTGCTGGGGAACATCAGAGGAGCTACAGGCCTAAATAAAACTCCGCTGGTTGACCTCATCAGTCAGTCCCTTCGGATTCGTTAAAAAAAAAAGCTTTGTTTTCAGTCTGCAGACTGACTACAAGATGTATTTTTTTGCACTTGGAGCAGGATTTCCCCCTGTGGCGTGTGTTCGCAGCTGCCCTCTCACATTACATGTCAGGGTATAAAAATAGTCCAGTAAGAATCACTGGTTAAAAATACTAGTTAAGCCTCTGTGGTTGTTATTTGTTCCTAAAAGATCAGTGATCTGTTAGGATTTATATTTTCAAGATGTGCACATTTCTAACTGGAGATTTTCCCCAAGAAACCAAATAAAAGTCCAGCAGGGGGCGATGTTGTTCAATGATAAAACCTGGTTTGTGCATCCAGTCTGTGATTGAGACCTCATGGAAGAAGTCTTGTATGTTTTGCAATTATCTGACTATTCCTTCTACAGTAATCACACTTGCATCCACCAGTGTGGATAAAAGGTTTAATTTACAAAGCAACACAATACAAATAGTTGTTATTGAAATTGTGCTCATCACAAAGGCTCATTCATCACAAACTTGAAAACACTGCTCTTTTTGTGTGCACAAATTGGCTATTGGCTTGCTCATAAACACATAAATTGCCTCTGGGTGTTTGAGAACAGAATTTTGTGTGTGGTCTTCAGTGCCATCTTCCTTTTGAATAAAAAGGTTTTTTTTTTCCTTCTTCTTTTTCTTTTTGGCAGGATTCGGCTCCTAGGACTGTTCTGTATATTTTGCCCTCTCCAATGCATTCAGCTTGTAAAGTGTATTCACATGGGCTTCCTCTGTGAAAGAGACTGATAGCTGCTATCCTCTTTGACTGCATGTCTCAGGAGTGCCGAGGAGCAAAAATGTTTACAGCTGCACCCTGTGATAGCTTTTTGAGTGCGGGTAAATGACGATGGCAGAGCTGAATGTGCTTTGATTGCTCTTCTCTCCTCACCATTTCAGAGGCTACACCTCACTGTTTGCGCCCACAATGCCTCCACAGAGAAGCATCCATAAACATGAGTTTACGCGCGCTCACCGAACAGTTTAGCAGGAACACCTGTACACCTGCTTATTCGTGCAATTATCCAATCAGCCAATCATGTGGCAGCAGTGCAATGCATGAAATCACGCAGATACAGGCCAGGAATGAACAGTTTATGTCACATGAAATCAAAATGTAGAAAAAATGTGGTTTCTGTGACCACGGCATGGCTTTGGTGCCAGGTGGACTGATTTGAATATATCTGAAATTGCTGATATCCTGGGATTTTCATACACAAACAGTCTCTAGAGTTTACTGGTGAAAAAAAAAAAAAAAACCCAATGAGTTGAAGTTGTGCAGATGAAAACAAGATGTTGACAAGAGAGGTCAGAAGAGAATGGCCAGACTGGTCTGAGCTGACAGACAGGTTGTGGTGACTCAGATAACTGTGGTGAGCAGAAACACATCTCAGTATGCACAATGTGTTCAGCCTCGAGGTAGTTTGGCTGCGACAGCAGAAGACTGTGTCGGAAGATTTGCAGCATGAATGTGCAGCTGACAAATCTGCAGAAATTATGTGATGCAATAATGTCAGCATGGGCCAGAATCTCTGAGGAACATTTCCAATTTCCTGTAGAATCCGTGCCATGAAGAATTCAGGCTGTTTTCAGAGCAAAGAGAGGGTCTACCCAGTAATGGTGTGGTGTTCCTAATAAAGCGCCCAGGGAACATACTGCATGTCTGACCTCCACACCTGGTCCCTGAGGGGTGGCATGAAAAAAAAAACACATTTCAGCTTCTCTGTGTCCATCGTGTCATAATTTCAGTCACTATAAATAAGCTCCTGACAACAGCTGGCAGTAGGAACATGACGTGACTTGTAAATTCAGGGCTTTTTTCATTATAATGGCCCAGTATCAACAGTCACTTGCATCCCAATTGTCTCGTGCTTCATATTTCCCAGCTTTAAATGTGAACTTTTTCTCTTTGTCTTATGACAGTAAGTAATTTACTTTGTTTGTTTTTCATTTAAACTTGAGGTAAACTACAAGCTACTATCTTGCTAGACTCCCGTTCCTTTGCACTGAGCAGTGCGTGACTGTAAATGGCAGAGGAGAACATCTGACAGATGAGGTCCTGACAGATTTACAAAGTGCTGTCCTTGAGAAACACACAATTATTATTAAGCAGTAAACAAGGCCCAGACACATTAAAGACCCATATGGTGTCCCTATGGTGTTTTTATTTGCTTGAAAATATGAGCGAAATAAGACATCAATCGATGGATGAGCATCACAAACTTGATACTGCAGCGTATCCAGCGTATCCAGAAGCACATTTGTGAGGTCAGGTACTGATGTTGGACGAGAAGGCCTGGCTCTCAGTCTCCGCTCTAATTCATCTCAAAGGTGTTCTATCGGGTTGAGGTCAGGACTCTGTGCATGCCAGTCAAGTTCCTCCACACAAAACTCACTCATCCATGTCTTTATTGACCTTGTTTTGTGCACTGGTGCGCAGTCATGTTGGAACAGGAAGGGGCCATCCCCAAACTGTTCCCACAAAGTTGGGAGCATGAAATTGTCCAAAATGTCTTGGTATGCTGAAGCATTAA
>OMNN01001382.1:1612-18714 GCA_900302755.1 Chromis chromis | reverse complement strand
TGCAGTGTGTGTGTGTGTGTGTGTGTGTATGTGTGTCTGTGTGTCTGTGTGTCTGTGTGTGTGTGTGTGTGTGTGTGTGTGTGTGTGTGTGTGTGTGTGTGTGTGTGTGTGTGTGTGTGTAAGACTTTACTGTTTTGTCAGGTATGAAATGTTTATTGTCGAGAATTTTTTTTCTTTCTTTGTAGCTAAGAAAAAACTGGTTAATGTGAATCTATTACTATTCCAATCAGAAACACAAAGAGCTTAGGCTGAATAACTTAGGGCATCACGCGGCTGCAGTTTAGTTACCTAACACAGGCAGACTCTCTCATCGCCTAATCGCCCCTTATTCATACCAAATCTATCTATTGCAATATCTGTTCTGCCCAGCTGGCAACCTCCTCAAGCCTTTGTTTCTCCATTTGTTAACCGTGTCTCTCTCCAAGATTCCTATGCTAAAATACCAGAGAGGCTTTACACAGTTTTAAATAAATAAGTCACAGTCAAGCACAAGTATAAATCACATAAAACCCAGCAAGTGGGTATTCAAGATATTTTGCAGTGTATTTCATCATTTACCTATCTGTATATGTAACACAACCACAGAGCTGTTTGGTGTGCCTTTTTTATTTTATTGTATTTTGAAACAAGGGTGAAATCATTCACACAGCACACTGCTCAAAAAATGGCAAGGGAACACTGAAACATGATGGGAAAGAATGAATTAAAACTATAGTTATGGGAATTACTGTCATCCTGCTCAGGTTATCAATTTATTAGAATTCCTCACACACAGCTTGCTTTTATTTTTATCTTTTGCAAACTGATGCAACAGCAAGCACATTACCTCAGCTACATACTGTAATGAATAAGTTCCCTCATGTGTTTATTTTTAAGGACTTTTGAGGTCTTTTGAACTTTAATTTAATGTGCATATGTCTGTGTGTTTGCGATTGTGACAGTTTTGTGAAAGTCTTGGTGAGATTACAGTATGATATATCCTTTGTTAGTTTTTTTTAGTGACTGAATCATGATGGATAGACTGGACCAGAATACGACACCACTTTTTTATACTGAAGTAATTTCATGCATCTTGGTCAGATGTAATTGTTATCGGCTAATCAGTGAATGTTGCGTGTCCTTAATAGAGTATTTATGAGTTTGGTGAGTGATTATAGCATTTGTTTTGTCTGGTTCATAATTCATAAGTACAATTCATCCATGTGTATAAGGACAGTTTATTAGCTTGCGAGATAAACTGTTCTATTCTAGTTGGAGTAGTTTGATATTAGCACTGCATTTAGGCTTCAAGTTTCCTCTGTTTTAGGGGCCATGTCATGGAGACAGCAGGGGAAGCAGGTCATTTCAGACGAATATTCCCCACTCACGCTTTCCAGTTTCTCCTGGGGGATCCCAAGGCGTTCCTAGGCCAGATGAGATATGTATTTCCCCCAGCAAGTTCTGGTTCTACTACGGGGGTCAAGTACAGCTTCAAAAAGCTGCTAGTATGACTGTGGGCTCTTGTCTGTATTTAAGCTAGAATTAACGTAAATTAATATTGAGACTTTGAAGTTTACCAAGTCCTAATATGAATTACAAATAAAGGCATTTAAAGGACTTATAAAATGGACCCTTGTGGAACTCAGCCCTATTTGTATGTGAGAGTCCCTTTTTCCTGTTATTATTTCTCACTGCAAAAGAGATTACTTTTTCTTTGCAGAAAAATAAAGCCTCTTTGTTTGGCTGTCACAGTTGACTAGTAGCTGTCTGTCACAAGAAAAATAATGACAATTCAGTAGGAAAGGCAGAAGTACTCCTCAGAATCCGAAAGAAAGGAAATATCATGAAAAGAAATGTGAAAATGTGATGGCCAGGAAAAAGAGAAAAATTGAAATATCAAAGACGGCAATAACGAGAAAGGCCTAATAAACAGCCGTTAAGAGGTAAATAAAGAAATGGAGCAAGATTAGCTGTAAAGTAAAAAATTAGAGAAACAAAGGAGTGAACAAATGTATTTTATTTCCTTGGGTGTTTTGGGAGTAAGCTCATTATTAGTTATGCATATACTGAACGCACAGTCTTGTTTCTTTATAGCCATTGATTCAAAGCGGGTGTTTGTGCGTGGATGCGGGTGTGTGTGTATCCCCGTGGGTTGTAGCTAATCATCAAACAGTGGTGTGGGCCAGAGTTTGCTCATGATAGTCTGCCAGCCGATGTTCATTAAACATTTGGCACACGGCTGCCTGTCTGGACACAGAGCTACCCGTGTGTGTGTGTGTGTGCATGCTTGTTTGTGTGTGTGTTAGTGGTATTAGTAGTAGTAGTAATAGTATGCAAAAGTTTCAGGCACTTAAAGTAAAGTGAGGCTGCTTTCTGTAAGAATGTCATGAATAGTTTTTATTCATCAATTAACTTCATACAAACTACTGTAAACAGAAAGAACCTAAATCAAATATGTACTTGGTGTCACCATTTTTTTTTCTGAAAGAAGCAGCAGTTCTAGATATGCTGGTGCACAGTTCAAGATACTTGGCTGGTAGATAGTTCCAAGAACTTCTGTGTATTTAGGCTGTTGCATTTGTTTCTGTGTCTTCATGTAATTCCAGACTGACTTGAAATCAGGGCTCTGTGGGGCCCAGACCATCTGTTACAGAACTTCTTGTTCTTCTGGTTGCTGAACATACAAAGTTCTTCATGACTATGGCTGCATGTTGGGAGCTGTTGATGAATTTAGCGTCTGATGTGACAAACATCTTGTCACTGACACATTACAACATGTGGAGGTGGAGTCAGTCGCTAAGAGCAATGCTAACAGAGAGAGAGAGAGAGAGAGAGAGAGCATAAAGAAATAAGGTTGATTATAATGTGGAAAGTGTCCTAAGATTTGTTTGTGCTTATTAGTTTCAGATGCATGTTTACAATATTGTCTCACTCCAATTCATCTGTGCAAAAGCTTTGTCCAAAATCAACACGTTTGATGCAAGTCAAAAAAAATGTCCAATACAAGATGAAGTAAACAAGAATCCAACCTAGAATTTATTGCCACCCTTCAGTGCTTGACAGTTTTTGATACTCTCTGTGAAGGACACATTTTATCCAGTCATCAAACATATTGGCAATCTATTCCCAGCTCTAAAGCTTCAGAGTGTTTTTTTTTATGTTAATGCTTCACACTGTGGACTAGAGTACCATCAAAGGAATAAGACGTATTCAGTTGTGTTCATTAGTCCTGTCCATCTTTTACTTCAAAGTGTGTGTATGTTATGTCATTTTTTACCCTATTCCACTCAGCCCATTTCTTGACTAACATCTTATACCACATCGTTGTTGTCTTTGGTTTCGAAAAATATGGATATATTTTTTTTGTCCCAGGTCCATTAGACCAAAGCAGTGTTGTGCATCATCAGGTATTTGAATAGTCTGGCACATAGATGTGTGAATGTGTGTTTGTGATTGTTTAACCCTACGTACAGTACAAACTGGCTCCCTCCTGACCAGGAGAAAAGAAAAAAACAGTTGATCCGAGGCTAACGAGACAGCGCAAGACACAGGCCTCTTCATACAATGCCCACAACACACTCACAAGCATACACTTTCAAACAAAGAATTGTTTCTTCCCTGTGATGTTCCCACAGAACTGCACTGTCCATCAAAATTGCATCAACCTCCTCTTATCTTATAGCACGATACATTTCACAGCTGCCTCCAACAAAGTCTATATCTATGATGTACAGTACAGCCTCAGAAACATGGAAGTTTTTGTTCACCACAGCCATGATGATGTATTTTTTTTCATGAATCCATCAGAAATCTCTGTGTCTCTCTCTGTTGCTTAGCCACTGTATCTCCTTTCATTCATGCTCAAACACACAGTTTTCCCTCCATCCCGCTCGTATTCCCATGTTGACAGAGATGACAGTTGAAACCACCCCCTAACTGGTTGGCCGTCAAGCACCATTTTGCCCCTGTCATTCAGATGTCTTCACCTGACTCTGGCTGTGTCAACCCATCTCAGATCATTACCTCAAGGTCACAGCTGTTCCATTTCAATCTCAGGATGTCTATGAAAATGAACAAAAAAGAAAAAAAACACATACAATGACTAAGAATGTATTTTTTAAACGTCTTCTAATCAGGCAAATTTATATAAGCAAAATCTAAAGGAACCTTCCTTCAATTTAATTATTTTCTTACATGCTATAGCGAAAGATATTCTTGAATATTAAAACCACTTTTGAAAAACAATGAATGCAAAGACGAAGGCAGTTTTCTCTTTCTTATTTATTTTAACAGATGGTCAAACATATGTTCTCATACCACTAAAGATACCCAGATTCTCATAATGTCATCTGACATAACTTACTGTAGGAAATTACAGTAAATATAGCTGGCTAAATCTTGTGAGAAAGTGTTGGACATAGAAAACTGAGTTTTAATAATTGACTACACTTATTGTAAAACATGCCTCCAGAAGATCCTCCTCTTCCCTCATTTTGATCTACACTAGTCAGCCATGACTTTGAAACCACCATATTGGTTATGTCCCTCTTGTGTTGCCAAAATCGCTGTGATCTGTCAAGGCCTAAACTCCACAACACATCTGAAGGTGCCCTGTGATATCAGGCACTTAGATATTAGCACCGGATAATTTAAGCCCTGTAAGGTGTGACGTGAGGCCTCCATGGATTCAACTTGTTTTTCCAGCACATCCCACAAATGCTGGGACCTGGGGAATTTGGAGACCAAGTCAACACCTTGGAGTCTTTGTTTATGTTCTTCAAGCCATGCTTACAATTTTGTAATGTGACAGGGTACATTATCCTGTTGAAAGAGGTCACTGCCATTAGGGAATACCATGAAGGGGTGTACATGGTCCGCAAGACTTCCTCCACTATAGATTGCATTCTTTCCATAGTGCATTCTGCTGCCATATCTTCCCAGGTAAACGAGACTCATACACCCAGCCGTACACATGATGTTAAAGAAAATGCAATTCCACAGACCAGGCCACATTCTTCCGTTGTTCTATGTCACCGTTTTTGGTGATTTTTGGTCCGTGGACATGGGTCAGCATGGACACTCTAACTGGACTGCAGCTACACAGCAAGCTAGTATGTACTGTGTGTTTTGGCACCTCTCTGTCATAGCCTATATTAAGGTTTTCAGCAATTTGTGCTACAGTTGTGGATTTGGACCACACTGGTCAGCTTTTGATCTCCTCATGTATCAGTTCGTATTATCATCGGTTCACTGGTTCAGCTTCCATAGAGTACTTTTGGAGGATGTTCCGATCCAGTTGTCTAGCCGTCAAAGTTTGGCCCTTGTCAGACTCACTCAGATCCTTACGCTTGTTAATTTTTCCTGCTTCCAACTCATCAAATTCAAGAACTAACAGTTCACTTGCTGCCTAATATATCCCACCCTTGGCAGGCAAAATTGTAACAAGATAATCAGTGTTATTCACTTCACCTGTCAGTAGTTTAATGCTTTGGATGATAGTTGTATTGGCAGAGCAGACTGCTCATACAGAAGTTTTTTCCTTCTAAAAGTGTATTCTTGATGAACTGAAAAACTGCTGGGTTTTTTCTGTTTGTTTTTTTTTACTCTACTTTGGTGATACATTTATTTTTTTTATTAATGTTAGTTTTCTGTCTTATTTTTTCTTCAAAAAAAATGACCTGCTGTAAACAAATCATTTTATTTTAATTTTTTGCTAGTACACAGGAAGAATAATTTCACAATTTTTTTATCTCCTAATTCCAAGATAAGTTCATAAAAGGTCTGGCTGTAAGTCCGATATCCTTTTATTATTTCATGACCTTGCTTTCACCTTTCTTTAAACCAGTGTTTATTTCACCACCTAGAAAAAGGCGAGTTATACAACCACGGACTTTGCCTGTCAGAACACTTTTTTCTGTCACGATGCCCGAAATGTCTAAAATACTATCACGACATCTCGCTAGAATGGATTATAGAGTAATAGGAACACATTTCCTAAAAAAGGAAAAACATCTTTTCATATGTAGTTAAATAAATTGAACCCTTGGTCAAACTGCTTTCAAACAAAGGCCAAAAGAGGAAAAGGGGAGTGAAGGAGAGTAAGATTGATAAATAAGAGATGACAGGAAGGAAGAGGAGAGAGGGAGAATAATGTAACAGGGCCAATCACGCCTCAGTGGTTCTACTAATCATGCAAACAAGGTCACTGTCTGCCAGAGCCAAACTGGCAGGCTATATGCATCGGAGGCATTGCTTCTCTCACTCTCTTTCTCTCCCTCTCCCTCTTGCAGTATCTTTCTCCTTCTGTTTAGGTCACAGAGTTGATCAGTTGGATATACAGGCAGCTGCCCACAAAGGGCTTCACTGGAACGTCAAAATTATCAGTCTTTGTACATTACATTAAAAAAAAACAACAACATTCCATGCATTATAGTATTTAATTCACGCTGGATCAGCAGGGTGACCAAGAAAAACATGCTGCTCTCAGGTAGAAGTGAAAGAATACCAATTTTCTCTTTCCAGCTCCTCAAATGCAAAGATTTGATTTTACTGTGTCAGTATTTTAGACTGTTGGTCAGACAAAACAAGAAATATGTATATAAATATATAAACAGTGATACAGTAAAGACTTGATAGAGAGAAAATTGGCATCTTTTTACTTGTCAAACTGAGATATGCAGTATAGATACACTATATTGCCAAAAGTATTGGCCCGCATGCCTTTACACGCACATGAACTTTAATGACATCCCATTCTTAATCTGTAGGGTTTAATATGGAGTTGGCCCACCCTTTGAAGCTATAACAGAATAAACTCTTCTGGGAAGGCTTTCCACAAGGTTTAGGAGTGTGTTTATAGGAAGTTTTGACCATTCTTCCAGAAGTGCATTTGTGAGTTCAGGCACTGATGTTAGACTAGAAGTCCTGGCTCTCAGTCTCCGCTTTAATTCATCCCAAAGGTGTTCTATCGGGTTGAGGTCAGGACTCTGTGCAGGCCAGTCAAGTTCCTCCACACCAAACTGCCTCATCCATGTCTTTATTGACCTTGCTTTGTGCACTGGTGGCAGTCATGTTGGAACAGGAAGGGGCCATCCCCAACTGTTCCCACAAAGTTGGGAGCATGATATTGTCCAAAATGTCTTGGTATGCTGAAGCATTAAAAGTTCCTTTCACTGGAACTAAGGGGCCAAGCCCAACCCCTGAAAACATTTCCACACCATAATCCCTCCCGCCACCAAACTTTACACTTGGCACAATGCAGTCAGGCAAGTACCGTTCTCCTTGCAACTGCCAAACCCAGACTCATCCATCAGATTGCCAGACAGAGAAGTGTGATTGGTCACTCCAGAGAACACGTCTCCACTGCTCTAGAGTCCAGTGGCAGTGTGCTTTACACCACTGCATCCGACGCTTTGCATTGCACTTGGTGATGTAAGGCTTGGATGCAGCTGCTCGGCCATGGAAACCCACTCTATGAAGCTCTCTACCACTGTTCTTGAGCTAATCTTAAGGCCACACCAAGTCTGGAGGTCTGTAACAATTGACTCTGCAGAAAGTTGGCTATTTCTGTGCACTGTGCTCCTCAGCATCCGCTGACCCCTTTGTTATATTACCACGAACAGTTGACCGTGGAATATTTAGTATCGAGTAAATTTCACGAAGGGACTTATTGCACAGGTGGCAACCTATCACGGTACCACGCTTGAATTCACTGAGCTCCTGAGAGCGACCCAGTCTGCCAACTGTGGCCATGGAAGTGATTGGAACACCTGAATTCAATTATTTGGAGACGTGGGCCAATACTTTTGGCAATATAGTGTATGTCACCTTGGATTTTTTATTTTTTTTTTTCAGACTTAATAAGCAAATAAATCAAGAATCAAACAACAAACAAATTCATTGATAATGAAAAATAACTGTCATGTCTTCATCTGCTGTTAAAGTAGTCATCTAGGCAGGGAGAATTACGTTCTGAGGTAAATTTGGAGTCTCAATTTATTCCAGCTTCACGGCAGCTTTCATTGTAGTCAGAGAAAGCAACTGCAAACTGACTCAGGATTTGCATATTGTTCATTACACATCGCACAAATGCATGTTTTACTTGCAGCTGTGATGACAAATGATATAAAACACCTGCAATTTCAGTTTCATTTTCTCAAGCGTGCTTGTAATTGTCCGTCTCTCTCCATCTCTCTTTCTCTCTCTTAGTTATGGCTCTCTTGACGGAGAATCTCTTGTTTCCTTGCTACCCTTAATTAGCCATGTAGTGAAGGGAAGACAACGTTGCAGTTTCAAAATGTTAGTGGCCATTTCTATTTAGAGTCTGTTAGAAAGTACAAAAGAATAATAGGAGACTCAAGAGGCCCAGACATCACGTAAAGTCATCACCTTCTATTTCTGTGTGAAGCACTATCCACACAGAGACTATTCAGCGTATATATTTGAGTGTCATTGTTTAATTCACCTAAGCTCAGTTCAGACACCAAGGCTTCATGGAAAGCTTTCCATAAAGGTGATGAATTAAGTCATTTGGTCAGGTTATTTTGCTCTGTTTCCTTTGATCCACAGTTGAAAAAAAGGTTCATTTTATACCTTTCAGGTAGTCTTTATTAGTTCTCTACTGGATTTGCATCATCTTCTTATTTTATTCTCATTCAAGGTGTTGCAACAGCGTGATAAGAGATTTTTATTATGAGGAAATGTCCTCATGATGTTTTCATGGGGCTGCAGTTTGATGGATATTTCCTGAAAAAAGAATAGGAAATGCATCAACTCTTCAGTTGTCAGCTGTACATCAGAGCTGTGACACTGAATTTGAAAACGTAGGATTGAGTGTTGCTTTGGAAGGGATTCTCTGACTTTGCTGCTGCTTGTGGAAGGTTGCCCACGCTGACACCACAAACAGTTACCTTTGCAGCATTGTTACAGTGACAAGCGGTGAACTGGTAGCCGTAAGTTTGTGATTTCTCAAGGAGGATTAGACTCAGCCCAGGTTGTGACATGGTCAACACCCTGATGACAAACTACATAAATGTGAGGAATCATCCATCACACACAAACACACACAGCATTGCCAATATTGTCCCCGTGCCCCAAAGCAGAAGCTTTGTATGTGTTTATGGCCTTAAGAGCTGTTGACAGGTGAAAATAAATCCCACTCTCCTTTTCTCTTTCCTTGTGCCTTTTCAGCCTGTGCACTTTTCCCTTCTCCTCTCCTCACCAGGTTATCAGTTTCCATCATTCCTGCTTTCCCTTTTTGCTTGTTCATTTTATCCTCATTGTGTCTTCCTGCTGTCTGCCTACACCCCGCAATGTCATGTATTCCTGTTTAATATGCTGAATGGCCTTCTTCCTCTGTGATGGCCTCACAGCTCTTGTGATTTTAAAACTGAACTCTTAAATTTAAAAAAAAAAAAGAAATCTTACATGCCTACAGCCGGTTCTTTACTTCCCATCTATACATCTGCAGACAAATGAGGAAGACCTCATCCTCCTTGTCCTCAGTATTATGTTCAAATGCCAAAGCCTGTGCACCAAAGGCATTGTGCCCATTTGCCGCTGAAACACCTTTTGCATGACAGATAGTGGTTAAGGGAAGGAGGGAGAAGGAATAGTAACAAGGGAGATACTGTCAAGATTCGTCACAGTCCTCCTGTATGAAATGCCACGAGCATTTTGAAAAAAGAGCCACAGAGGAGGAGACATTAGCATGATGTGTGTCTGTGTTTGCTTGTGTGCGTCCTGGGGCCATTTTGCTATTGCAATACTGCATGTGTACAGCTGTTTCAAACAGGTCATGTGATTGGGTTATAATGAGATCCAGGTAGTCCGGTATAAAGGATTCATAAGCTAGAGCTGTGTATTAGGCATTAGGTGTCTTCCTCCTGTTGCTATGGTGAGCGTGAAAATTGATGTATATAGTGGGAAAGATTTGTAGCCATGCATGCATAAAATCATCTTTACATTCACATGTACACGGGCCATGAAAGGGCAAGGTGAAGAAGAGAAAGAAAACGTTGCTTTCCCAACTGTCCTTTTTCTCTGCCTTGCTTGTCTTCTTTCTCCGTATTCTTTGTGTTTTATTCACAGCAGTGCCTGTGTGCACACTGAGTAGAAAATATGAGCTTGACAAAATGATGTCTCCCTTTCTTCTCCTCCACCCACCTATGGGAATGAACCATTCGTAGCCACCAACCAGCACCACAAAGCCGCCTGTTCCAAAAGGTGTCTGTGTTGATTGTGCTGGTTTTGTTCCAGGTATACCTGTTTATAAGACTGTGTGTGCCTGTATGTGTTGTATACCTGAGTGGAGTATTCTGCTTAGACCTTGATGATTACAACCCAGTTCCATCCAAAAATAGACATTTGTAGCTAATGTTATAATTTCAGAGAGAGAGGGAGAGATAAAGAAAGAGGTGTCATTTGTAAAGCCTCCAACCTCAGTGAAGACATAGTCTGCATTCAGAAACATTATCAGCGCTTTAAATATAAATATTCTCCTGTCATTTTGTTGTCATTCAGACACAGTGAAGTTTTGAAAATAAGGGTTGGGAGTAGGTGAGTTATTCAAAGTGTCACATTCACTATTTATTAGGCATTAAGGCATTTATCCTGAAAAAAAATGTATTCAGTATAATTTTTCTCAGTGGCATCTCTATAGCAAAAGGCACCCAGCGTATATTGCTTGTCTCTGTATAGTTGTATAATACCCCAAAAGAAAAGACATGTGCATATTGGTACACAGGACCTCACAGAAGTTTATCTGCCGTATATAATTTGAGTAATTATTTGTGCAATGTTTAATAAATAGTCGTGTTTTTTTTTCACTGGGAACTTTTAGCGTTTTAGCAAACCAGCACACATTAACATAGCTGTGTTTCCCTTAATTAAATCATTCTCATTGCAAACTGGTCCAACACCAAATACGTGTTAATAAGTAACTGCATTAAAATATTCATTAGTTTTTTGTTTTTTTCCTTTATTCACCTCTCTGCAGACACAGCCTTTTTCACATTGTGTTTTTAAAGACATGGTCCAGGCAAAAAGTGTAACATTGTAATTAATAGTGAGCCAGAGTCATGATGTTCTTATGGGCTTGTCTCTATTCCACTGGCCCCAAAAAGTAAGTACTGTCCAATATTGTATCAATGCAAAAGTTACATTAAGAAATTAAAACCTTTTGATTCCAGCAATGACGACAATTACTTTGTGGGCACAGAAAATATTCTCATAAAAGAAAAATACAAGCATACATAATTGTCATAACTTAGTTTGTTTATATTTGTAAAGCTGTAAGACCTCACTCTTTTCTAAAGTATTTTTTTTCCAGCTTCCACATAATATGGGCTGTATTTTTTTTATTTAGAGTCAATGGGATTTTGAAGGAGATTTTCTTAGTTCTTGAACAGAGTTCACACATTTGTGTTTCACTTAAAGATCCCATATAGTAAAAATCTATTTGTATTGTGTTTTGGAGTTGCTGTAAACTAGGTGTAGGTGTAAAATGAAAGCTGATATGGTATGAAGATGTCTACTTCTGCCGTTTCTCAAGCCCCCACACAACTAGATAGCCTTCCAGCTTCACAAGCTGTGACAATTTGACTGAAGTGCTGCGTATGTGCACAAACCAATAGTTGTCCAACTCAAACTTTGCATCATCCTGCCCACACAATGCCTGCTTCTTGCCAGGTGAGTCATTCAGAAAGAGCAGCTTACTGGCAGTCCACCAGGTATATTTACTCTCAAGAGTTGCTTCTGCTAACTCTGAAATGTCTCAGACATGAGCAAAGCTCTCCAAATGTTCTGCTGTTGGCTGTAAGAGTGAACACAACAGTCTTCATTTAGTCCCAACATCTAGAGAACTGAAGACCCTGTGGATTACTATATGTATTGATGGCAATGTCACCATAATAACAGGAAAAGCCTTAGTGTTTGCACACCATGTGACTAATGTGGCTGTCGCTACCATTAGCTTTGTTCGTATTTCCACAAGTCGGAGCTCTGTGGAAATTGTAAGGCTGAGGGACATTCAGAGATGGTGGAAACTAAACAAGGACTGGATTAATGCCCTCTGTGCATTATATATACACATATACTGCATTTTAATATAGCTGAATTCTCAAAAAAAACTTCTTATTCATGTAATTTTCTGTTTCTGTTGTCAGATAAATGAACAAGCATGAAACGTTAATCGGCCGTCACTTAATAGCCACTTCCTAATCTGCAGCTTGACAAAGTCCTTGTACATATGAGTTAAAAACAACGTCTGTGCTGTGAAGTCAGCATACAGCCATGTTGAAGAGAACCATCTTTGCATTATTTTCAACTAAAAAAGTAAAGGCACAGTCTGGGGACATTTGAGACCTTCATTAATTTGCTGAAAAGGGGCACAATATGGGACCTTTAAAGACTTTCTAATCAAACACGTTGAATTTGGCAATATTAACAAATAACAAGCTCAAGTAGAAGCATTCTCTGTGTTTCAGCACCATCCATCTACATCTGAACAAGATTTTTGTTGCACACCAGTCCTGTATGTGCGTATTTTGTACAGGATAATACCCTAGGACTTACCGGATATGTAAGCTGGTTCTTCTCCTGTTATCTTCCTTCTGGGTTTGGAGATGTCTGATTATGTCCAGACTCAAGCAATTCCAATAACAATGTAAGCTTGGCCTTCTCGCCAAGTGGTTTGGCAGATATGAAATCAGTGCAAACAAAATCTGATTTCTGCATGCCCAGAGCTACAGCCTCGAATTAAAGTGACTACTGTAATTGTAATCATGGATGTGTTACAAGCCATATTTCAGGACATGTTTTGCCTGTACTTCATTCAGACCCCATTCCAGTTACCAAGTGTGCTCTGTCGCTCAATGCAGCATCGCAGCATTAGCTTAACTCTTGCATGTCTTCTGTTTACTGCATTAGAATGAGTGGAAAAAAGCACTTAATGCAAACATCTTGCCGTCAAAAGATGACAAAGGATCACTGATGAGTGGTGTCTGCTGGTGTCACAGAGTAGATTGGTACATTTCATTTAACTTATAGACAAAAAGACTCATCGAAATACAGGCTGTGTATTTGCAGGTTTGCAATTAGTGGCGTAGCTTTACTGTGTCATCCAGCTGGCTAAGTAAAAGGTAGAGATTTTCATCAAGACTTTGATGAAGTCATCATCTCACCTAATTTAACATTTTATCTACTATCTACAATTAAATGAGTTGATTAGTACTGCACAGCATCGTTAAAAAAAGATATTAGCAAGCAATTAGTATAGCCAGTGTAGTTTAATCTGAAAAACATCAGTCATATTTGCACCCATTGGATTTTTCCTTCTATAAGCACCTGTTGCTTGTTTTTGTTGAATTTATAGAAAACATTTCTGATTTTTACACTTCTGCTGATGTTTTTGCTAAGGCAAATCTCTCAGGCTGGGCTGGTGTTCAGTGATAGATACCTTGTTTAATCCTTTTTTTCTCTCTCTCTTAGTTTGCTGGTAATGTTAAGATTTAAATAGTAATTTTTGGTATTTGTGTACTTTCTCGCTTGAATATTTTTTTTTCTACTGAATTAAAATGATAGTTATAGCCAGAGGAAGCTGTTGTTTAACTAACTTTCAAAGCAGTCAAAAGACAGCACACATGTGCCTACATAGCCCTTCTCTCGCCTCCTGTTTTATATCTCTTGTCTGATCAATGCTAGCAACAGACAACAGCACCAAAGCTTCACTGATTGTTTCCAGACAGAGGGTGTTACATGCTGTCATGGTGCTTTGTCTTTTTTCAGAAGTTATTCACTGTTTGTTTCCCCCCTCGATTTCTTCTTTGTTTTTGTGTTTGTCTTGCGTGTGTTTGCTGATTGGTGTTGTGATAATTACAACTAGGATTGTGCTGCAGGCGCTCCTGTGTGCTCTGATGTCTCACACTGAGCCATTGTTCTTTTCATTGGCTGATTAAAGAAAACAAACACATATCTAGCTGTTATTTTGCACATCTGACTGTGCTGAATAAATGGCACAACTGTGCAGGCTTGTAATACAGGTGTGTCGCTCGTGCTCTTGCACTGATTTCATACAGATCTAGAAAAATTATATTTAATATACTCAAAATGTAATATAGTTTGACTCATACCTATGTTGGTACAAATATGCTCAATGTGATATGTGGGACACACTCTAGCGGTGCTTTTGTTTTTTTGTGTGTGTTTGTTTTGCTTTTTTGTTTTCTGAATCCAGTCATATGTATTTGAGATGCTAATGGAAATAATTCCATTATTTTTTAGAATCCCCTGTGTTAATTACAACAAAAACAATAATCCTTCAGCCAGATAACTTGAGTAATCAGTTTCATCCATCATCATAAATCATTCTATCATCATAAAGAGCTGTTCTGCAGTTGGAGGATGGAGCAACATTTTAATATCTTTTTTGTTGTTGTTGTTGTTGTGGATAAAGGAACGCATTAATTCTGCCTCCTACAGAGAGTGTCATGTCATCTTTTAGTAAGAGTATGTCAGTGCTAGATGTAATGTTACATGACAACTAATGTTACCTGGGATGATATGCATATTGTCAGAGTCAAATTAGGTTTTACAACTTTATTTCACATATTCAAAGTTTGTCTTTCTTGGGATTGTGTTTCACTAAATTCCCTAACAAAATATATCTCACGTAGAGCAGCAGAGTGCACAGTTGCTGTTTTTTTCTTCTTCTTTTTTTTCCTCTTCTTTTGAGCAAAGGGTGGTAATGAACTGAACTTTCACAGAGCTGACAAGACTGGCAGATATAAGAGAGGGAAACACACAGAATAACAGACATGATTAGCTGCTTTAAAAAAAGATATGCTTGTCATATCATGCTTTTATGACACAGAAATGCCGACATCGATTCAGCTGCGATTCCCTCCCAGCTTTGCCCTGATTCAACCAGTTTGAATCGATGCAGCTGTATCTTAGACATTAAACCCAGCACATCGATCCCACTTGGTGAATCGTGACACCCTCTGTGTGCGCGTGTGTGTATGTGTATGTGTGTGAAGACACACGTGTTTGCTTTGATTTATTTCAAGGCTTTTTATCTACAAGAAGGTTGAAAATGTGGATTTTAAGCATGACCATGTACAAAGAAGATTACCCCACACAACAAACACCTTCTGCTCCACATGTTTCTGTAGGTCGAGGCTAAACTGAACACTGAACGAGCCAAACAATTTATTTGTGTGTACAGGGCCAGAACTTTGTCAGCAGGACCTTTTGTGATTCTCTAATTGCAGATGCAGTCATGTATGGATGTGTGCCCATTTTTATTTCAAGTCTCTCTTTCTTTTAGTCAAACCTTTCACCACGTTGCAACCTTTTTGGCAGTGGTCTTCTGCCGGCAATTTACAATATTAACTCGTTCTATTGTCCACTCTGCTCCAGCCGCTACTGTTGAAACATACAACATGTCTGAGGGGAGCATGGATTGCTGTGGGTCCCATGGGAGCTTTTAGAATGAATGAGATGGATGACACACTTACAGTAAAGCGGTGCACTTTTCCCTCAGGTCAGATCTGCTAAGGATGCTTTTGTGCTAAACCATCAATACATGCACAGATATTACACAGATGTTCTATACCAGTGATGGGATTTTTGTTCACACCGGAAAGTAAACTACAAAAAATCATTTATTACCTACACAAAACTTGCACACACATTTATGCACCCACATACATTGAGGTCACTGCCACAGGTCCCACTCAGCTTGAAAGTTATCCCCTGGGTGTTTGCTGACAACTGGCTACAAAATGGGGCTTCACAATTTAAATGTGTTTCCTCATCTGGAGAGGGCACACACCTCTGCTCAGCCCTCTATTGATTAAAATCAATATGTTCCAATCTCATCAGCACCACTGTCCTTGGCTTACCGATGTCTGTCTTGCACAGGACTTCGAGTGTGTGATGAACTATAGCTTTCTTTGGGCAGATCCATACCTTTTGAGGTGATTGGGTTAACGTGTTCCCCTGAGCAATGATATGTACAACCTCCTATTTCACAGCATCATTTGTCTGCTGCATTGATTAGAGGTCCATTGAATGCAACAAAGCTGGCTGGCCATCAGTTCTAAGTGCACAGGGAATATGAAAGAAATGAATTTCGCTGCTCACACTGTGCTGAATGGCTTTTCCCATTTACATGCGTGTGACTTGTGTAAATGTATGATTATATGTTCTTCAGAGAGTTGTGTAGACCACTGATGCATGTATTTTTAATTGCCAGGCCAGTGTAAGAGTTAGAGGAAGAGGCCCCTGGACAGAGGCTGAGCTAAACTCAGCCATGCTGCCCTGTCACTTAATTTGTTTCCTCTCAGACTGCCTCCCTCCCTCACTCTCTTGCTGTCTCTGTGTTTCTCTCCCTCTCTCTCTGTTAGTCTGAGTGGTGCTAGCTGACCTTCACTGGGACACAGCCATGACTCTAATTGCATTGATATGTCAGTGAGCTCCGATGGTTGCAGGAGAGCATAGCAATATTACCCCATAGCACTGTGGTGGTGCCATGTGATTTTCTTTGCTTTCTTTTCACTGATGACTCACAGAATCAAGCTGCTGAAAGGGAACAGACAGTCCAACGCTTGCACATACATAACACTTCAGGATTTCATCTCAACGTGATGCTAAGGCAGTAGCCAGCTTTTTGTGTGTGTGTCCAAGGCGCAATAAGCACTTAAAGCCCCTTCAACCATACCACAGATTGCAGAAAAGCATGCAGCGCCCGTGATGTTTCTGATGGGATGTTTTGAAGCTTGGATGAGTACCCACTGCTTGTTGCTGTTTTTTCTAATTAGTGAAGCCCGAAAATCCTAATTTGTCTCCGCTCTCCCCTAGTTCACTTGTGTTTCTAAGCAAATGCCACAATCATGTCTGTGGAGGCTTTTACTTTGAAGCAGCTGCAGGAAGTGTTTGGTTTGTATAAACAGTAAAACAACATCAAAAACAAAGTACAAATGTACGTGCTAGTTCCTGCATACACATGCTTTCTGCTTGCTTTTACTCTTCACAGTTTTTTCCCCCTTGATGTATCAAACCTACTGGTGGGATATTTATTTTTTCACCCTTCTTAAAAGTTTTCCCCTTTTAAGACTTTTAAA
>OMNN01001381.1:5654-17265 GCA_900302755.1 Chromis chromis | reverse complement strand
TGTCTGTCTGTCTGTCTGTCTGTCTGTCTGTCTGTCTGTCTGTCTGTCTGTCTGTCTGTCTGTCTGTCTGTCTGTATGTATGTGGGTGTCTGGGTGGCTATGTCCGCACCATAACTCGAGAACAAATAGAGGTAGGATAATCAAACTCAGCACAGATGTTGATCTTGACCTACCCTGGTCATCCATTAAAGGTCAAAAGGTCAAAGCTCAAGGTCACAGGGCTACCTGCCATGTTTAGAAAGGCATCCGGTGTGGGTCTGCATCTCACTTGAGTACATTCTAGTTTAATTGATTATTGACTGTTAAGGCTGCCAATTATCGAGTAAGAAATTCATTCAAAATATACATCTCTACTATAAATAAATACACGATGAAAAGGCCAGTTTTTGTTTACTTACTGTCACAGTAACATGATGCTGCAGCACCTGAGCTACAGGTTTAGTGCAAAACAGCATCCTCCCTTTTTACCTCATATTGTAATGTTTTGATGACAACAGCCTTGCAAATGTAGATTTACCTGATGAGGAGGAATTAGTTTTTATGTAATTTATGAATCAGGGCATTTGAAAGCAGAACCAGAGCATGAAAATGCCAGTTGTAGCACACTTTGGTGCCAACAGGAATCAGAAAGTATTAACACACTGACACATTGTTGGTTTAGTTTTTTCATGGTTTACATTAAAAACAACATAGAATAACTCCAGACTTATCCTTAACTTCTACTGTATTCTAAAGAAACTAGAGGTATAAGGAGCACCAAGACAGGAGAATTGGAGGTTGCAGTCGGTTTTGCACAAAGCTCTCATGGATGTTGGAGACAGGAATGCTTTGATCATAGAAATTATCCTTAGCTAAGAGAAATGTGACAAGGATCTCAGGTTTATCTTCATTTAGCTGCACAAATCAAAGCAGCCACCACCCAGCAAGTTTTTGTTCAATTCAGCAGGAATTAAAACTGAAAGTCCTAAAATTAAGACAACAGACATGAAGACACACAAAGAATGGTGTTCACTGTAGTAATTTTCAAAGTAGAGAGAATGTTCTATGTTTGGTCTTATAACCTCATCATGATCTTGCAGCCCTGTTGCCTAACAACAAATTCAGACTGAGTTAAATTTAACACCCCTGTTTGTGACCTTTAACCAATGTACAACACTCTATTTAGTACTGAGGCTTTCAAATACACAAGTGAAATTCCCTCTATCAAAGGTGATTTATGAGCAGCAGTTGAGGTAAAATGATATTTTACAGATGAGAAAATCTGCTCTGTACACAAACGCAGTGTATTTTCTCCTGAGCTGACAGCTGCCTGGGTCAACAAAGTAGTATTTATCAGATTTATGTGCACACACAGGAATTAGAAAGTGAGCAAGAGAGTAAACATATTTTCAGTCATGCTTTCAGGTCTTAAGAAGGTCACTCAGTTGGTACCAGATTACAGACACACAAGTTATCTGAAATGTGTTGGTAGGATTAAGAAAACGGCCTCTCCTCTGCCGTGTAGGCCTTTTGCCCACTTCTGCTCCAGTATACATTAAACTAAGAGCATTAAATCTGATCCACAGGTCCACTATGTAGCATGTTGGTGGAGAGATTTGGCTGCTGGAAAACAATCATATTGGGTGGAGTCGTGAGTATGGTGGGAATGGTGGCCAGTTTCTTTACCCAGTCCATCACCCAGCTTTACATCACCGCCGGGGTCACAGGTCAGCAAACACTCAGCACATTTATTATCCCACCTGACGGTCATGGTTACACACAACCGTTGGCTACCTGCTTAACACTAAACACCAAGAGACTGCTGGTGAAGATCAGGGACCATGAGGCAGCTGAAGTGTCGACCAAGCCAATCAGATTTTGGGCCACTTTACATTGAAAGTTGTCTTGCAACTTTTCCTGCCCCAAAGTTGCCTGAAAAAATCAGTTATTGCAGCTGTAGTAAGAAAAATAAACCCAATTTTAAAGTTAAAGGATGAACTTTGGTTTAATTTTCATAGTTTTGGCGACTACTTCTGACCGAATTGTACTCTTTGATGCCAAGTTTTGGAAACTGATGTTTAAAAAAGATTATTCCCTTTTCCCTAGTTTTCTTTTCTGAATAAGTTTGGTTAACTTGCAGGTTTGTTTACATTCGTTTGATACACTGACTTGTATTTTTGTCTGATTTCGGGACATGGTTGTGTTCCAAAATCTTAGCAATCAACTAGGCGCTCATCTTATTCTAACAATGTGGGTTGTATTTTTGTACTTTTTGGCTATAATACTTGTCTAAAATGATATCAAATTTAACTCTCTGAACTCCCAGCAGTTTCTGGTGTTTTTTGCCCCCGTCACATTTTCAGTGCAGTGTAACGTCCTGCAGTGGAAAAAGTAGTGACAACTCAGAAATGTCTTTTGTGAAGTATGGCACAGTTATGAAGCCAGAAATGATGAAACACAAGAAAAATTTATTTGGTTATTTATTTTACAGAAACTGAAAAATAAAAATCAACATGCAAATTTTTTTTGAAGTTCTCAAATTCTTACCAATACAGGGGAAATAAATGGTGTCTCTGCTCATCACATGAGCGCTAGAAAGATGTTTCACCATGCTGAATGTATCTTTCAACAATTTACTGACAACCTGCTCCTCTGTTTACCATTTTTGAGCCATGCAGCATTTATTTTGTTGCTCTAGTAGGTTTTATGTTCTCAGTCTTTTGATTTTTCCATACTTGTGTCTCTTTTTACCACTACCTGCAGTTCAGCTGAGTACTTTTACAACTTTTGTTGCATGACTGTTGGTTGTAGCTTCTCAGTGCAACGAGGAGCACATTTTTTATTTATTTATTTTTTTAGCAGAATTTGCAACAGTTTTTGGGATTTTTTAAATCACAACACAATTTTAAGCTTAGATTTAGGTACTTTTTCTAATGCAACATCACAGATGATTAGATAAACAACCTTTGGACACTTAGGAAAATCCAACTATTTTTTCTGTTTCAGTTTCTTGCTCTGATAAATTGTGTAATTTTGGTGATTTTATTAAAAAAAGAAACGTGCCTTTTAGTCATCTGACACGTACTTTTTTGGAAGTTTGAGTTCAGAGGATTAAAGTAGAGCTGAATACATGGACTGCAAAAGATCAGACACGACACAACCTTTCCACACGACTTTTCAAATCGGTTAGAACTGTATTTGTCATTTCTGATACTGAATCTGACGGTGTGCTCTTTTGGTTACAGGATTCGGTTTATGCTTCAGCTTCCAGCCAGCTTTGACAATCGTGGGACGCTACTTTGCTGGCTGCCATGCGTTCGCTAACGCCTTTTCCTCCATCGGCACAGCCCTGGGAATGACCGCTCTGCCTTTCATGGCAAACTACTTCCTGACTAATTACGGCTGGAGGTGCAGCTTCATTCGTCTGGGGATCCTTTTGCTGAGCTGCTGCTGCTGTGGAGTTGCGATGAGCTTTGTGCAGCCCTCGTCTTCTCCGGACGAGGACAAAAAAGAAAAGATGAGGATGATAAAGAGCTGCATGTTCGCCAACCCGAGCAAACACATGGCCTTTGATCAGATGAAGAACAACCTTCGCTACCGGGTATACGTTTTAGGCATCACATGGATGACGCTGGGGTCTGCGGTGCCCTTTTTATACCTGGTTGCTTACGCCACAGCGAACGGCATGGAGCAGAGCCAGGCAGCTTTACTCCTCACCATCCATGGGATCGTCAACATCGTGGTGCGGCCTTTTATGGCCCTCTTGTTCAACATGCCCTGGTTCGAAGGGCGACTCGTTTACGTGTTCGCCTCTGCGCTGCTGGTCAAGGGGCTCAGTATCAGTATCTGCTCCATCGGGCCCGGCTTCCCCGTGCTGTTGACCTATGTGTTGATCTATGGTCTGTTCTTAAGCGTGGTGGGATCCCTCAGGTATACTGTCCTCATGAAAATTGTGGGGATGAGCCGCTTCTCCTCAGCCCTGGGCTTCCTCACTGTCATGCAGGGCGTCACGCTGCTCGCCGGGCCTCCAGCGGCAGGTAAACAGTGAGGAGGAGAGATTCAGAGCAGAGATATGCTGAGGATGTAGGACACTGTAATCGGAAACATCTAGTCAGGGTTTGCCTCAGCAAGCAGGTTTATAGGGTGCAGGCAGGAGAAACCTTTAGTCATGGTGCAGGCAGAGTGACACAGATAATATAGCACACTCTGTGCTCCATGAGAAATATTTTACTGCAATAATTCTGCAGTACATGCACAGATTAATCAACATCTTTATTTTCCTCTTCACCATCTGTGGTTTACTTTCAGCTCCATCTCCGTTGTGCATCACGTTGTCGGACATAAACACTTAGCTAATGTGAATGCACTTGTATGTTATATGGGCTCACCCAATAATTTCTCCTCTGGAACTGGTTTTACTAGCTCCTGTTTATACTGGGCCCCAAATAAAATCTGCTGCCCCGAATCTCAGGTTGCCCGACAGCTTTCATAAGCAGATTCCCCCTTTGTGTTGACAAATGGCCTCCTTATTGGACTTTTTAACTTGACTTTAAACCAAAATGCACCTGCAGCTGTTATGTGGTTTTTGCCTTTGCAAGGATTGAAATATGGCATTAGCTCTAACCAATTTGGTGACTTTGTAATAATTTTGACAGTTCTAGGCAATAAAAAACGGTTCTTAAAGGGTTTAAGAATCATGTCTTTAGAAGGTTAAACCAAACAAACCAATGCTGGTGGTAGATGGTCGACCCCAGTAACTTCATGAGGAACCATGAAAACAACAAGTCACGTCACTTTGTAGTGTCCCCCTGTAACGATACAATTAGAGTTCAGAGGATTAATTCACTCATTTTGCATGTTGCAGTAGCTCAAAACATGGAGATAAGGACCCAAACAAAGCTTCTTAGGACAAATCTTTTGCACCTGAGTAAACCTATTTCTTCAAACTCAAGCTCAGATCTTTTCTTTTTAAGATTATTTCTTGGTTTGGTTTTGCAGCAGTAGTAGTACTTACTACTACTAGTAGTACCTACTGTACTGCTAGTACTTACTACTATTACTATTGGTGCAAACTCTTAAGTTTTGGCTTATTTTAAAATGGGACAAATAGAGTAAAGTGACAGAAAGGCTCACCACACGTGATTAGTTCATGAGCATCAGAAAGTTGAAAATTCAACCCTTTTTTGTTTTTTTGCATTTCTTGCTCTTAAAGTGTAATTTTGACTTTAAAAACAAACACAAAAACAACGCACCTGGCAGGTTTTGGCTCAGAATATTAGGGCAGGAAGGGATTATTTTGATGCAAAAACGTTTTGTAACTTTGACAAACAGATTACATTTCAGGGGTTAAGTTAATGACCAGGGATGGACATTAAAGCCAGTTTCCTTTATCTACAAGTTCACATCATCCTATCCAGGAACACTTGCATTAATTTGTGGTTGCAGAAGAGGAAATGATGGTAACTGTTACCAAAAATGTTAAGACGCTGACTTTTTTTTTGTTTTTTTTTTTTGTTTTGTTTTGTTTTTTATTCTTCCATGCAGGAGCTCTGTTGGACAGAACGGGCCAGTACAACTACGTCTTTTTTGCCTCCAGTGCCATTGTTGCCTCGGCCGGCTTGTTCCTCTTGGTGTCATTTTACTGGCTGGATAAAAAGGACAGGAAGTTGCAGCAGCAGGGTCGACCCTCCACGCCGCCCGACCCGACCAGGCCGATCGAGGTGGCCCCCAGCTACTAGTACAGCAGCGTCCCCACAGAGGGCGACAAAGACAAGGCCTCGGCCAACGGGGCGGAGTGCACCACCAGCGTCTGAACCTGCTCTCGCTGTGCACCACCTTTAACATGCAGACGGTTCGGCAAATGATTCCTAACGTTTACATGAATGATCCTTTGCTTTTAAATCAAAATCATAGCTAGCTGATTGCTGGAACATTGTTTTTAAAGGTGTCTGAGATTACAAAGTAGTTAAGTTCCGGCTGATAATGATACAGCAGGCCAAGTGTACTATCAATGGATGAAACAGGGCTGGTTTTATATTTCTTATAATAAATAAATCTCGAAACAATCTTTTTTGTGTGGATAATGTGAGCTTTGGACTCCCGTTATATACAGTCATATGAAAAAGTAAGTGGATCCCTGAGCAAATAATTGCGATGAGAGCGGCTGTGATTAGACACCAGACAAGAACTACATGACTTCAGTAATTTGATTTAAAACACATTTATTTAGGAATTAATGAGCACAATGTAAACTGACGTGATAAAGATCTTGATATGTCTCAACATATTGCCTCAAGATAAGATCATAAAGCCCACATTGGAGGCCCTAATGGTTTCTGTCAACACTGGGTGAGCACCAACGGAGCACTAGGGCTGGACCTGAATATTTGGTTGTTGTAGTGGTATCCGGATAATAATTGAGATTCGAGTACTCGTGCCAGCGTTCCTCTGTTGCATGTACTGCAGTATCTGCAATTTTTATCATAATATATTTTCATCTCATTTAATTTCCACTAGTCTGAAAGAAGAAATGTTATGAAGGAAAGCCGTTTTATTAAATATTTAATAAACAAGCAAACATAATTTAATCTTCCCAATAAATAAATATTCCTAATAAATAAAATATGCCCATAAAATAATGTGGCAACAGGAAATAAGTCTTCCTGACATTAAAAAAGTCCCTTCAAAAAAATAAAATTTTAATTATTGCATTTATTTACATATTTGTCACCTATTTTACTTATTTCATGCAGATTTTATTGCTTAATTTATGTTTTATTTCTATGATTTAATGCATGCTTTTAACGTTTACCTTTTAAATCATCATTGTAATTAATTTCTTTGCCATTGTAAAGTACTTTGAATTGTCTTGTGCCTGAATTGTGCTTTATTAATACAATTGACTTGACTTATTTTGAGGATTCATTTCATAGCCATATTTATTTGTGTTTATTTATTTGATATCGAATAAAATGGCATTCAATAGAGTCTTACCTTAAGTGTTTACAAATGACATATTTTAGATCTTTTTTTTAAAAGAGTGACAGAAAAGACAAAGGTTTGTTTTTTGTTCTAAAACTAATAACTATTTTATTTCCAAAAAAAAAAAAGATGGCTGCCTGCTGAAATCTGCCGCCATCTTGTGGCCGCTGTGTGAAACGTCGGACAGCCGTTGGATCTCAGTAAAGCCCAAACTTTCAAAACTAGCTCTCAAACGTCGATTCGTGCTTTATAAACAAAGAGGTAAATTAACCGACATGAGTCCAGAGTTTGATATTTCGCTTGTTTACACCGCTTTCCAGGTGTACGGAGCCGTAAACAGGTCGACCAGACGTCACCCAACTGAAAGTGAAAGTAAAAGTAAAGCAGCTACATGTCAGTTAGCTAGCGGCGGACTGCGGAGGAGACACACGGTAGGTTAAACAAATACATCCAGATAGCCTTAGTTCAGACGTGTTTTACAGTGTCACAGGTTTGTGCAGCTAAATGTTAAACAACAGCAGGACGGCGGTCACGTAAAGCGCTATTACGACCTAGCATTAAAGCTATAAGCTAGCTAAAACTAGCTAGCTACAGTGGTTAAGTTACCAAAAGTTAGCTTATGCGTTAAATAGCTTTGAGCAGAGCATCTTGGAATATGCTTATTTTAGCTCAGCCCACAAAGCTCCAGATTTCAACCTTGTGATTTTGCTATTTTTAGGTTATTATTTTAGAGTAACATTAATAAAACACGTGACACACTGTGCTTTATGTTTATTAAGGTCATCCTAATGTGTTTCTTTGCTCAGCCCTTGTTCCAGACTAGACAAGTTGCTCTCAGTAACGTGTCCCTTGGAGTTAGTCTTGTTTATGATGATTTACACAGAGTTGCCAACTTGTAGCTGCCAGCTGGAGTGAGATTGGTTTATCTTCTAGGTTATTAATGCTCATTTAAATAGTCCAGGTGCTATTTAATGGGAAAGGTTCACCTGTAAAGTCCCCTAACACAATACCTCAAATAAACAACTGTAATATGATAATAATGTCTCTAAAAAGAATCAGACCAATAGACAAAACTTAGTGTTGCACTAAGCAGGGTTTTGGATCCACAAATTTACGACACTGAATCTATATTGTTATACAAATTCTCCTTTTTTTTGGTTAAATTACAGATAATATCTAAGAAAATCACAGTTTTTCTTATAATTAATTAATCATTCGTAATTAACGCGTTAAAGTCCCACCCCTAGTTTATACTGTTAACCCTAACAATACTAATGAAGGATGTTAAAAAATTATGTTGCAAATCAAATCACAATTTTAACATGTGTCAGAAAAATCCAGAACAAGTAGAGACGATGGAGGACCTGTTATATTTCCATCCATTATCTATACATCGCTTAATCCTCTGTATGGTCTCAGGGGGGCTGGAGCCTATCCCAGCCGACTCGGGCAAAGGCAGGGGACACCCTGGACAGGTCACCATCCATCACAGGGCCACACATAGAGACAAACAACCAAGCACACTCTCATTCACACCTATGGACAATTTAGAATCATCAGTTAACCTCAGCATGTTTTTGGACTGTGGGAGGAAGCTGGAGAACCCGGTGAAAACCCACGCTGCACAGGGAGAACATGCAAACTCCACACAGAAAGATCCCAGGCGTCCTAACTGGGACGTGAACTGGGGATCTAGAGCTAAAATGTAATCGTGGTAATTATTTAGGAGACTGAAAATCTTGCTAATCAATGCATGTATGCATATAAGAAATGTCCTTTTGGATCAGCACCATCTTGTGATCCTGCAAGCTACAATGTTTACAAGATGCGCTTAAAACAAAGACTGTATGGGTTGGAATGTAAATGAAACCGAGGGGGGGAGTAGCAGGTGACAATCATACGTTGGGGAAGGCCTTGGACACGCTTTGGACAGGATGGAGAACTTTATTTAAGGTCATGTTGTAAGGATAAAGGTTAGTTTTACTCTCTGTGTAGGGGACAATAAATGTACAAGTGACTGACGTATAACAACGCTCCTTTTGCCTTTTCTCTAGTGTGTTATAATAATTCAGTATAAAGGCAATCTGGAAGGGTATGCTTAATGTCAATTCATCAATTAAGTCCCTCACTTTTGTTGTCCCACACTGTCAAAATCACTTTGTAGTGGAAAAATCATCCGGAGAAGAGGCACTTCAATTTATACAAAAGATCAGAGTATGTCTCTGCAGAGCTGATTATCATACAAAATATGCTCAGGTTTTATAGTTTTATAACTCCTAACCTCCTCCTGGATGCTCAGATTTCTAGTCTTTCTACCAATGCGGATTGTCCCACTACTTTTGACGCAATATGTCACTACTCTTGTCTCAATGATCTAACCTGTTCTTTAAATCCATTGTAATGCTGTCACTCCTCTCATCTCCAACTCATCCAGGTGTCCATCAACCATCTGCCAACTTCTGGGTCATGTCCTCATCTCCTACTTTTATCTGGTACCCGACTCTATGATTTAGTTTCTAACCGTTGAAATACTTTCAAACTACATGTTTCCGCAATAAACATTTGTTCCCTGCTTTCATATGGTCGCTCCTTTTTGAATTAGTTAGTATTTAGTTAATTTTTGACTGCGAGCTTTGTGTTCCAGCTCCGGCAGTTCATTGTCTGATGTAATACCGAGAGCCGAAGCCAAAGCAGCAAAAAAAAAACAAAAAAAAACACAGCCTGTGCTTGTTCGAAGAACTTGCAGCTGCAGATCATCTCACTGACGCAATCTGAGCCTCTTACGCAGTTCGTAATCAGCCACAATAGTGTGATGATCGGCCATGTTTCTCCTTGACCGAACCTGTCCCCCTCCAACTCCTGCCATTGTCCCATGTTCCACCAGTCCCACTATCCCCTCTCTGCTCCCACAGCCACCCCACCTCCCTGTGGGAGCCCTGGGAGTGTTTGTACTGGAGGCAGCCAGCGGAGACGGCTGGTGTTTTCATAGCGAAATCTCTTTCCTGAGGTAATGCTGGCTTAGTTGACCACTGCAGCACGTACAGGCCAGCAGAGGCTCTGGCAGGAGGTCACGGCTGGTCTGTGATCACATAACCACGGAGCTTTATGGTTTAATGTTTAGTGGCCGACATTTGCACTATGACTCGATTTCACAAGCGTTGCCATGCATTCGCTGTCTGGGAGCGTCTGTGTAATGGTTTGTTGCGGGCCTATATTAGCTTCAAAGTCAGATATCTTCAGCTGATTGTTTTTCTCTGCCTTGTCTCATTTCATTTTGGAAAATGAAGGATTAATTACGTTTTTATTGACAGTTCCAAAACATATGACACATCTGCCGACATTAAAAAGTCTTGACAAAATAATTTATGGGTGAAGAATGGAACAGATTGTCTGGCCTCCCAGACTGTATTGTTGCCTGAAGCAGACTCTGATATCTCCGTCAGTACCTGTCAGTCCTACCTTTAGCTTTGGCAGGCTTAACAAGTCATGTAAGCATGTGAGCTTATTGTTTCAAGAAGATCACTGCGCCGAGGAGAAGATTGTACGGCACAAGAGGAGCCGAAAACAAAGTAGAAAGGGTTCAATGCACAAAAACAGTTTTTTAGTTGCCATATCTTAGAACTAATCATGTTACAATACTAAATATATAATAGTATAATAATGTAAATAAGGAATATAAGGAATGAAAAGCAACATGCATCATAAAGAAAGTAGTAAAAGCAGGTTAAACACACATCTGTGCACCCAGCAGTCTGACACATTTCTTCGAGAGCAGCAGCCTCTCAGCGAGCAGAAACTAAAACTAGAGTGAGTCAACCATTGCTGAAATATAGGTTAAGTTCCCGAGTTCACAAATTTGCAGCTGTAGAATGACTGTTAGAAAAAGGGGTGTAATTACAAGACTGTGTTCCAGAGACACTGTGTATGTATGGATTGTTTCTAGACAAAATGCAACAGATGCATGTCGCCACATAAAGATGATTATAGTGAGATGTGTTCGAGACCTGCAGATGTTGTTTATTCAGGTAGCGTTGATTTGGTGAAGCAAATCAAAAGATGGTTAGATGTTAGGGCTGTTCCACTAAAAAAATACAAATGATGATATGATTTGTTGCCGTCTGCAGCAAACAAGCATGTTTTCTTACATCTTTGTTTGTTCTGTTCACTTTATTGCACATAGTAGAATTTTTTGCTCCTTCTGTTTACTATTTTATGTCTTCTGTTGTGTCTATCCATCCATCCATCCATCCAAAACTGAGCTACATTTAGAGGAAAATGAAACTTGTTTTCAGCATTTAAATATTAATAAATATTGCTCAAGATTTATATGAATTGTCAACATTTAGTGCTATTGCAAGATGTAGAGTGCTATTGATAAAAGATTTTCACCTTTCCGACGACATACTATACTATGACTCTTTTTTTCACTTTTCGGACTACATACTATACTATGATGTTTTTTGACAGTTTTTGGACGACATACTATAATATGATGTTTTTTGACAGTTTTTGGATGACATACTACACTATGACTTTTTTTGACACTTTTTGCAGGACATACTATACTATGACTTTTTTTTCACTTTTTGGACGACATACTATACTATGACGGGTTTTTTTTCCACTTTTCAGACGACTTACTATATACTAT
>OMNN01001378.1:14782-28430 GCA_900302755.1 Chromis chromis | reverse complement strand
AACATATCTAACAATTTTTCCGAACTCTCTCTACCTTCACTACCAGGTCCACATATCCTTTGTCATCATCACTGGACACTGGAGTGTACGGACGGACGACCAGCTTCCCGTCTACCTTTGCAGACAAATAGATGTGCTGTCCTGAAAGGAAAACAAAAGGGCCTCAGTTTACTGTTGACGTCAGCAGCTTCATATTGTTTATATAATTTGGTATAAACTCATTATTTAGAGCTAAAACATAAAGTTGATCAACAGAAGATTATCAGCAACTAAACAGTAAAAATGCTTAACATGTGGTTCTGGCTTCTCAAGAGGGACGATCCTGTGGAATTGAATATATTTGGGTTCTGGACTGAGAAAAACATCCAACTTCAATTTTTTTGACAAATATTGTAATTTGCAATATATTCAGCTGAATATTCACTGTGAAATAGATTTACATGTGAGAGTTACCACGAGACACCATCAGTAGCGTCACTGTCATACAAGGAGGACAGCATGAATTTATACAACCACTGACACAGCAGTTTAAACCCTGAGTCAGACACCCTTTGAACCCTAAAACCCACCAGCAGATTTGAGGCGTGCATCATTTAAAAAACAAACAAACAAACATCTGCCAGAAACTGTAAAAATAACAGCTTTCACCAGCTTTCTGATGGTCCTTGAACTATTCATATGTGACATGTAGTTCCATTGGGACATTTAACCAACTATAAGCTTTAAATCAATATATTTCTTCAGCATTACTACCAATTTTTTTCTTTATGTTAGATTTAAATATTTGCCAAATATAAACCATATGCTCTAGTTCAGGGGTGTCAAATCCTGGACCTTGAGGGCCACTATCCTGCATGTTTTAGATGTCTCCCTCTTCCAACACACCTGATTTAAATGATCAGCTCATCATCAAGCTCTGCAGAAGCCTGATAATGACCCTGATCATTTGAATCAGGTGTGTTGGAAGAGGGAGACATCTAGAACATGCAGGATAGTGGCCCTCGAGGACCAGAGTTTGACACCCCTGCTCTAGATACATCAGCACACAAGATCACAAGATACAAGACAACCTATGTTTCAAATGGTGTAGATACTTAGAATAATGTTGCATATATCGATCTTGGTTTTTTCCATTTCTGTAAAATAAATAAGTTCTCTCTACTTCTAGCCATGATTGTGCTGTTTCAATAGAAGTACAGGACTTTATGCTGCAGTAAAAAAGAAAAGATCCCACAGTGATCAAAAATGTGACAGCAGCAAAACACGTCCAGAAACTGCTTGATGTTCAGATGGTGAAATAATGACACTGGGCTTATGTAAGTCTAACCACAGTGCACATGCATTAACTATGTCGTATACATTAGGAATGAACAACTAATTGATTTCTAATTAAAATCACAATCTGGAACAAAGAAAATAGCAAATCACAAAGTCTACAGTTTAATGAGACTAATGTTGTAATTGAGTTGTTTAATTTGAGCAAACTGAAACTTATAGTGGTTGTTTTTGTTGCCCTTTGATCAATGTAGACCACATGGGTCAGGCCTACACACTGTGGTTGACATTAACACAGCCTTTTTATTTAACAGCCACACTTTGTACATTGTGCAGCACAACAGACCCACAGTTTAAACTGTTGTGTCAATAGTTTCACAAATTATTGCCATCATCATTGCTTCATTGCTTTTGACACTCTGTCACGTGCTTTAAATCTGTTAGAGAGTGAATATTTTACTGAAGCTTGAATTACAAAATAAAATTGCAAATTAATGCCCAATATCTATCCAAAAAATTGGATATTCCCCTGCATTGTTCAGCCCTAGCAGCAAAAACAACCACTCAAAGTTTCAATCTGCTTGAATTAAATCAAATTGAATTACAGCATTAGTGTCATTATTTAATAGTCACACCTTGTATCCTAAATTGCAGCCCTTGCAATTTGCTAAGTGCACTGTTTCAAATTGCGATTTGAAAACAATTAATTGCTCAGCCCTCTTATTGAAGACATCATAAATGAACAGATGAATAAATCAGCAGCAGTTTTAATATTACAGCTCTTAATGGTTTGGTCTGTTTATACCTGTTGACAGCCCATAAATATATTATACTTCTAGTGAACAGAGGGTGCTCTGCATTACCCCACTACTGTATGGTTAATTGCATAATACTGCAACTTCATAATACTGTTGAGATGGTTGTTAATGAAGTTAGATTTAACAGCAGTCAGTTTCATGATGACTAGTTTGATAGATGATGTATTAAATACACACAGTGACTGTGTGATGCTCATACTGACCGATAGGCAGACCCAGGACGTGTTCAGGAGAAGGCAGAGCAAAGCGGAACCTCCTGGTGTCATGGCTGACAATCTGACCAAGAAACAAACAGTTTAAGTTAAATCACAAAACACAGACAGCAGGGGCGGTACGTGAACGCACCTGCTGCGTTTAAAAGCACCGAAACAGATAACTGACTTGCAGGATGCAGTGTTTGTGTTGTTGGAGTCTCTGTGGTTACCTGTCTGTCTATGAGCCGCAGCGCATACTTGATGTTGGGGTCCTCTAAGGTGATGGCGGGTCTCCTCTTGGAGAAAAACAGTCTGAAGATGAGGTTGATGATGCCGTCGAAGCCGCCTCGGATCAACTGTGATGAAGGTCAAAGCAGGAGAATGACTCAAGCAGCAGCAGCAGCTAGCATTAGCTACCAGCAGAGTTAGCACTGCGGGGCGTAGTCGGGCTAAAGTCACTTAGTTTAATCCATAACAGGAGAAATGAGTCACGGTGGGCAGGCCGAGAGTCCGCTGGAGTTCGGTTAGGAAAACTGCACGTTAGCTAATGTCAGCGCTAGCTAATGCACAGAAACTCGCTAAAGCAAAACGAGCTCGGTGACTTTTAATTCACTCATACTCACCCCGATAATGTAGGACAGCATTGTGAGTCCGTCTGGAGAAGAGTGAAGTTGTTTGTCAACGGAGGAAGCAGCTCCAGGTGGATTCGAGGCAACTAATTGCGACGCTGCTACAAGCTACAATACTGTCACGTTAGCGAGCAGAGATACACACATCCGGTCACTGTGATGGAAAATAAAAGCACTGATTTTATCGCTTATGTGTCGATTCTTTTAATAACACTCGGAAACGTGGTCATAAAATGGTTATAAAGAGCGTGTTACTATTCTTAGTAAAAATATAATTTCTTTAATGACACGTTGTTGATGTTTACCGACTAAACGTACAATAAGAGGTGTGTTCACGGAGCTTCCGGTCTGACAGCGACTAATGTCTGCTAACCTGACAGCGCTCAGCTCTGACGTCACTTCCACATAGCAGGTCTGGATTTTCTGAATAAAACTGAATTAAGTTTAAGAACAAGCACCGAATAAGTACACGAGGAGTTTTTAAGGCTAAACTTTAAAGTTCCAATATTGTGCCTTTTTCAGCAAATTAATTAAAGTCTCACATGTCGACAATATTTGTCTTTCAAATTTTCTGTTCAAAATAACACTAAATTTGAATTTAGTACAATTTCACTATGACTAACCTTTACAGGCTTTTGCAGCTTTAAATGCAGCTGAGCTTCAGGAAGAAGAAGACTCTCTCTGCGTTTGCGATTGATAGCATTGGGAAAAATATTTGTTGCACAGCAGCTGACATGTGAATAAGGGTGTAAGACCAAGACTATTTTCTGACTTTCTGTCCAAGTGATCATTAACCATTGATACAAAATATCACTGAATTCACAGCACAGCTATTGTTTTTAACTTATGTGTTTGGTGAGTTTGTCAGACAACATTGCAGTTATAAAAATTAATAATTAAACGGAGCAAAGTGGCAACTTGGGAAATGGCTGCATGTACTTTTATTGGACAATGTTTGAGTCACCATTGCTTTGTCAGACAACAGTGAGAGAAAATCTGTAATTGGCAACAGCTTCATGGGAATTCATCTGTATTAAAATACAGTATATGTGAGCACAGAGATCTGGAGAGAAGCAAACAGGTGTAAATACTGGCTGAGTTTAGGTTTCACTGACGCACAACAGGCAACATGAAATTACAGTAACCCACACAGTCCTTGTTTATTGGTTTCAAATTGGCTCTTGCCGTTTCTGAATGCTCCTAAGCTTTGCAGTTTCCATTGTCCACTGGATCTTTAGTTCCTCAGATGCTGGAAATGCACGAGGACTCTTGTGTTCACTCTTGCAGCCAACAGCAGAACATTTGGTGTACTTCGATTGTCTCTGAGACGTTTTACAGTTAGCAGGATTATGCAAAATTTGACTACTGGTTCATATTCTTACTGTTTGGTAAAGCTGGGAGGCTGTCTAGTTGTGGGGAGACTTAAGGAATGCCAGATGTAAACATCTTCATATATTAACAGTTTTTATTTTGCACCTCCAAGTCTATAAAAACACCAAAACACAATAAAAAATTTTCACCATTTCGACCTTTAAAGGAAACACATACAATATTATCCATGAACGCCTAATGAGAATGACACAGTGAAGCTTTGGTCATTCTTGAGCTTAAATTGAGCCCAGGTGGCTTTGTTCATTTAAATGTACACTGCAGAAACAAATGAATGGCAGAATGATTTGTTCTAATCAGTGAAAATCACTGAAAATCATAAATTGTGTTCATTTAAGCCAAAACAAAGGTTCTGAGTGATTCATTCCTCAGTTTCTATTTTTCCGTATCATGTTCCATGTTGTCTGGTGGATGTATTTTATCTGTACTGTGCATCTGTTTATTTCCGTCTGCAGCCCGAGCTTATCTCATCATGAAATGTTGCTTTGACAACAAGCTAACCGGCATCAAAGAAATATCATACGGCTAAAGTCTTATCATCTGTGGTTCCATTTGATTCACAGAAAATGAGTTGGTATTTAGAAACGTTGGTGTTTAAAATATCTTACATGACATTAGATTTATATCAAATGAGAACATCAAGGTAAACTGCACGTAACATAGTCTTTTGGTTCTATGTACTGACAGAAACATTAAATATGTGACTTTTAAACTTGCAAAACGTTATTTCTTTGATCTCTTCAATTTGACAGTTTATTTGATGTTGTCGGTATAATGCTGTATAGAGATCCCAGTGTCCAAAGACCATTTTACAGTTAAATGCGTATGAAATGTGGCATAACACATATTAAATTTCGATTTAATAATGCAGCTCTAAAACCATGCAATCTTTGGCCTGGAATATTTCCTCCAGTGTAGTTTTGTGGCTTCAATGAAAAGCTGCAATAAGTTATACGCAGATATCTCCTTAAATATCTACTTAAAAGGGAAATTAAAAGAAAGTGGGTGTTAAGGGGTTAGATTTCAGTTTATAAAAGTGTCACTGAAAACAAAGCATCAGTTTAAACTTCACAGAACATATTTTACTGATGAGATTTATGAGTCTTAACATCCAAATGAGCTTCATGTCACAGCAGTGGCCTCTAATCTATAAAGCTACATCCGCCGGTCATCAGATTCAGTCAACTGAGCATCACATTAATGTGAAATCATATTTGGGTGGAGGACAAACTCCTGTCCCCGTCTTCTGGCTCTGGTACACGTTAGTAAATATTCACTAATAGAAATTGATCTGTGCCCAGGGCGAAATGGAAAAACCTAATCAGTTTTTTCGTGCTGATACACTGTGTTGTGCTGCTTTGCGTCCTTTAGATGGCAGTAGTGACCTTTTTAACAGGCTGCTGTGGATGATTCAGAGTGTTGTAAAGCAAACATCATCATTAAAACCAGAATTTGTCATGCACGCACACAGTTTTCTTTTTGAAGTGAGGGGAGTTTTGTGCAGCAGCAGTGAGTCAAACTTCTGCCAATCAATACTAACCCTGTAGTGATCATAATAAAGGTCGTGTTTGCTAATAAACCTGCTTTCAGCGGCATCTTCTGCTGCCTATGTAGACGCTTCCACTGAAAACATGACATGATAGGCTTCTGTATCAACAGGAAATAAAACATTTTTATTGATCATTTGTGTATATGAAGTTATATAACAACAGTCAGAAAACTCCACAGAGTGAATCACTACACAAAGTGAAACAAAACTGTAAAACACCTCATCAAAAATGAAGGTATACACAGCAAATATAACTGTCAGCGGCTCGCCGTCACTGCGAGCGATATGGCAGGAAAAAACACCCCAAACAGTTCTACAAGATTACAGAGAAAATTTCCACACACAAAATACTCAAGCAGGCAGTTGATATACACAAAGGCAACTAGGATCTTTCTACAGCATCAGATTCTAATACTTTACACAGCTTTGCTTTTGAAAGGTCAGTGTGGCTTTTCGTTGGTGTCACTGGAGAGAATCTCGAGTTTCTTGTCACACAGAGAGCTTGATAAGATTTTTTTTCACAAGAGGACAATTTGGGGATTTGATTATGCATGCGTACTTTGGTAGGAAATCGTAATGAGAGGAGCATTGCGTTGCAGTGCAGGTAATGGCTTTTGCTTTGTAGTTTTTCCACACACCTCGCAATCCGATGGGTTCTGCAATGCTGCTCATTACTGAATTCCCTGACATGTTTACACATTTTTTATTTCTGATATGATTCGGTTTGATTTTCTTTCAGCTTTGATCGGAAAATTCCTTTAGTACAACCTCTCTGAATTCATATCCAATTGCTCAGGCCATTTCTTTTGCAGAGCCTGTACCTTTTAATTCAATCCATTTTATTTATTTAAATCTGAAGCTGTACTGGAATTCATGGATCTACATATGTAAAACATGTCAAATAAAAGAATCCCTCGGTTGGAGAGGGATTGGGAATGCAGCTGTACTAAAGTATAGTCAATGATTTTGGAATGCTATCAGACAGGGGAGCTTTCACCCCATGGGCTATGAAATGAATTCATAATAGTTGAAAAAATATTAACAAAATTACTATATATTTATATATTTTTTTTACAACAAAAAGTGCAAAGTACATCTAATCTCACGGTTAAAGTAATCTACACAACACAGTCCATACTGTACATTCAGAGTTTTTGTCTCAAATATAAAAGGGGTTTTTGAATCAACAGGGCAGGTAACAAATAAAAAAACTGATGAAAATGATGAATTGATGATGATGAGATATAATATATGGATGAAAGATATATCTGCGGCTGAATAATCATATTCATGTCACTTTATAGTCTAGATATACATTTCTGACATGATTATGTGAATATATACATGGCATTTTTAAGGGGATATTTAAATGTAGAATCTTGTTTGGTATTTAACTAAGACTCCCTGAAACTTCTGATGCTGGAACTGTGTGCAAGAAGAGAAAACGAACCTGCGAAAAGGGAGGGAACCCTAAACAGAGGGTCGACAGGTGTCAAGCTCCAACCTATAAGCTGAATCTACGTGTGCTGTGTCCTAACCATCTCACTGGAAAGGAGAAACATCTCTCTGGACTCATCTTATTTTTTTTAAATCCTCGGGCAACGCCACCCACGTTAACACTATGGGATGAACATACAAGTATTGCACAGTGCTCAACAAAATGCTGTGTGAAGCGACCCGCTCGCGCTCAGATAAAACGCCGTTTTTTTTTTTTGGCTGCGTGAAGTCGGGTGACGTCACGCACTCGCTCTCTTGCTCTCTCTCTTTGCGTGTAGAAGGGAAAATGGCATTAAACGCTACGACATCACTACAGAACAAACTGTTTTCGCTACCTACTGATAAGTCTACATCTCTAAGCACACACGGCAGTCACAGTGATACACAAAGCAGTCCTCAGAGACTCCTATGGAATGACAAGTAGCTTTTTCATAATAGTGCTATCAACTACACAATAACATTGAAAACATTTAGAAAGTCCTCCTGAAGCTAGCATCGAGTATATGCAAGAGGTTCCTCCAAGATAAGAGACTTCATGGTTTTCATGGATTAAAACTTATTCCTTTCCTAATTGGACCCGTAGTAAAGGACATGATGGACTAATAGCCTACGCAGACCATTAACTTGTACGGTTATTTCGTGCTCTCCTGGTGTAATCCTGTGCCAACAAGAAAACAAAACTGATGTAATTGCTGTTGGCTGAAACGTGATTTGTCATCATTGCTTTCTTTTTTTTTTTCTTTTTAAAATTAAGCCGATCGCGCAGGAGGATTTCAGGCTCCCCCTGCAGGTGTCCTCAAATAAAGCCAGCCAACGATCGTCCAAAAATGGTTTCGAAAGAAGTCAACAAGCTAGTTTCAAAGACATCCAGTGCAAAACAGCAGCCACATAAAAGTTAAAATTGGCAGTAAAACATGGCTAGCTCTATTGTCACTGTGAGAAGGCAACGCAAAGCAAAGACTGCGATTCAGGGCACCACTGCAGCCAAAGACATTGTTCCCGATAAACCAAAGCTACAACCACTAGCAAGTGGGAGTGTGCATGAAGAGAGGGCCTCTACATAAGTCACCTCCCTGAAAATGGCAGTGTTTAGAAACTCGCCTCACCTCCGTCAATATTACATTGACCAGTTTAGACATTACTCTTGATTTTTTTTTTTTGTCCTCTCCTCTGATTGAAGGCAAGGGGATCGTATCAGTATCCCTGGTGTCGGTAGATCTCCCCCTGTCCCAGCCTTTAGTAAAGATTGTAAAAAAAATCATGCAGTTTACTAAAAATAGTTAAGACGCTGAATTGCTCTAAAAAATAGTCCTCTTAAAACCAGAGCCGCGACTCTTTGTTTTTTTTATTTTTAAAACTCCCTCTCAAAGATCGGAGCCTGGCCTAAATGCGACGTACTTCCACCAACGACAAGGCTGTTTAAAGTAAGCAGTTAACAAAATATTGTTAAACGAGTTTAAGGACACAATGGCTACAGCTTGGTGCTTTTTTTTCTCAAGTGGGGTCTGTTTCTGAAGGATTAAGAAATTAATCTGTTGGGAGGCAATAAAACGAGCCAGTAGAAGTGAAAGTTGAGGACCTATTTCACTTAACTGCCAATATGGAGAAATGAAATGCTAACTGGTTTGCAGTGACTATAGCGTCTGTGCATCAAGCTAAACACATAGGTCCTCTGATTGAGAAATAAGTACAAAAAGTCGTAAGAAATCATGTGCTTGTATAATTTCCAGCAGCATAATTTTTCCCACAGAACCATAGTAGTTAATGGCCTTGTATTTTGGAGTTTTGTGTGAATATATTCATCCGTTTGTCTTTTCTGTGATGATCCTTTGCTGAACTTAAAGTCAGACGTCGTCCTTTACAATGTGAATATATTTCCACTAGTGTCTTGCAAGTTGGAATTCATTTTTTTTCTGGAATGCAATAAGGTAATAAGGTAGAATTTTTAAATCCTGGGATATATAATATTGGCTTTCCTCTATATCTGCATTTACATAATTTAAAATAGAACATCTTATTAAAAACATCAAGATATACACAGATTAGGAAACGGGTAACAACATACAAACACATAAACTAGAAATCATTTTTGTCTGCATACTTATATATACAACTGTGGTACAATAAATTCTTTCAGTCATGCGCTATCTATACAGATCATATTGCTTAAAAGAAGGGGGCATTTGGTCGGGGCAGTTAAGGGCTTGGAGATGGAAATCAAAAACCGCTAAATCAAAGAGGAAACAAAAATAAAAGCGAGACCCTGATAGAAAAGAAGCAGAACAGGATGTGGACGTTCGAACAATCAGGACTGTGAAATCAGGAGAGCGGTAAAGCTGGGAGAGGCTGAGGGGTGAGGTAAAGGGAGGTGGGGGTGGGGTTACATGGATGGACCCATATATCACTGAGGTATTTACACATACTGGCTAAAGAGTACTACAAGGCAGGTACTGAAAGCGCCCTGCCTATTTCTTGGTGGAGAGCTGAGCGTCCACCTCCTCCTCGGGCTTCAGGACGTGCCACTGGGCGATGGGTCTCCTGGGGTTGGCCAGCATGTCGGACCAGTGGCGCAGCTCCGTCCCCGAGCTGTTGAGGCCCACAAAGACCTTGCCGATGGCATCGTTCTTGCCGATCTTGTCATAGTCCAGAACAGTTATAACAACTTGCACTTTCTGTAGAAGGGAAAGAGTAAGATAAGGGGATACGCACATGAAAGTAAATCAAGGTGTCATCAGCAGATAGATGGTTAATCTCGATAAAACAGTAAAGTTCCATTTTGTTTAGACACTGCCCACTTTTAATCACTTGTGAAATCATGATTGCACATCTTAACCAGATGTTTTTCTACTCCCTCCTTTATATTCATGTTACCCAGTCTTTGTTAATGCCTCATTTTAAAGCAAGTCCTTTGCTTCTGATCTATGTTTACCAGCTGTAATAGCGAGGCTGGTACAGTTTTCACTTTGTGAGTCTGTGTGTACCTACTGTACTAGGAACTACCACAAAGGTTGTCTTGAGTACTTACTTACTTACAGGTATTTGAATGTCTGTCTGTGGGTAAATTTGTCAATGCAATAGCATGATAATCATGGAAGATACAGTCACAAAACTTTACAGGTAAGTTCAAAATAAAGACTGAGTTTAAAGATGGGACTGGTCCAACCCATAAGCACTGATTACTTGGGTACTCATCAAATAAATGTACTGATTATGTCTGAGTACTCTTGGGCCAGAAGATCAACATGTTGACGGCCATTGCAAGATGGTCTCTAGTTCATTTTAAAACTGAATACCACAAGTTTTGGTTAGACAGACTCTTTAAAGTCCCTGATTTTAGTTATTAGTTTAAGATGGCTTCCCTTTCATTTTCTAATCACCTTTAGCTTTTGTTCCTTTGTTTGGATCTGTTAAAGAATGGGTTGATGTGGAAAAAAAGCTAAATTAATGTAATATAATCATTGACTGTATACAATAGAAGGATGTAGCTACCATGACATCACCCACTGATTTAAGGACTGCACTTTTTTAACTTTGAGTTTGGAATTTAACTGTCGCCATCTTGGTCTTTTGAAACAGGACATAAAAAGCCAGGGATGGATCTGACTGAGAATTAGAGGACACGACGCCTGCCATACTTGTGATGTGCCAATCATAGGATAGCCCTGCTCTAAAATATATCTTGCATAATTGCCTATTTTTCTCTAAATAAGACCAATTACCAAGTGTACATCATGCTGTATTGAAGGAAACTTACAAGTCAGACTATGAACTTATCAGGAAAATGTTTGCTGAGGTAACAGATCAAGTTAGAAGTAGGATCATGTTATCATTAACTTTTATACAATCAAATGTCTTTTTGCAACCAGAGGAGTCGCCCCCTGCTGGTTGTTAGGTTTAAGGCACTTTTGCGTTCACTTTACTTTTTAGCCCCAGATACAAAGTTCATCTTTTATATACAATGTACAGCTATGTTCCATCTATACAACCAGACAAACTGGTTTCTGTGGTCTTATACCCAATTTATAGGGGAAAATCTGCCAGACATCTATTTTTCTCCATATCTATCTTTTTCTGCTACGCAGTCACCTGTCACTCTACAGCCTGAGTCTGAGTTCCCATAATTGTTGCTCCTGCTCATGTTGCTTGAACTCATTTGTCCATTTATTCCAAACAAACTTGAAACGTAAATACATGAAGCCATGTAGCTGAGAGATCTAAGAATGACTCACTAGATGCTGTCTAGATGCTTAGAGTGTTTCTGACAGTATATTTGAAAATCTAATAAATAAAGATAAACTGTTGTAGAGTGTATTAGGCTGTATGAAACTAATCCTGATTATTTCTCTAAGTAGTAGAGTAATGCAGGGAATGAGGTGCTGCTTCAGACATTAAGAGTAGCAGACATTCCAGACCAGACCTCAGTTATTTCAGAGCCAAACACAGCAGAATGTTTGATTACTCAGAGGTCTAAGACTCAGCCTCGGTGTGTGTGTTTATTCAAAGGGACACTGCAAAGAGGAGTGGCCTGGGTGTCAATCTCTGGCAGAGAATATGAATTAGTGCACAAAGCGCCCTGATTAAGTTTCGATCCACTGGCACACTGAGACGAGGCTACTGCCACCTGCATGAGCTCAGAGCCACTGTTCTGAAAGAGCATGCCTAATACGCCATGTAATGAAATACTGAATAAGGTTCCCAGATGGCCAGTTGGGGTTAGTTGGTTTTTAAAGTGACAGTTCACCTTCAAAATGCTCATTGAAACAAGGTTGTCTTTGAAAGGAAATTAGCAGATCCTCTTGCTAATCATCACTGACCAGGCAGTATTTTTTGTCCTTGCTGTGACTGATTTACCAAAAATAATCGTATTATGAACAAGAACAGCTCAGCTGTTTGGGAAATAAGCTTGTTAGCTTTCTTCCTCAGAGTGAAATGATGAGACTGATATCAATCCCATGTGTTCAACAACAACTTATCCATTCGGTTGGACTTCTTTGACATCTTAGGTTGCCAGATACATTCATTAAGTGTATGTAAAGATGGACAAACCGTCTGAGGCATTATCTATAGCTTTCCTTAAGAGTGATTTTGAAGCTCAGTGTGGTGCCATTGGCCATCGCTATCTTTGCAGCCTCCTCTAACTCTTGACTAATCCAAAAATGAGCAAAAAAAAGAGGAGCATGGGTGGAGCTCAGGTGGGCCATGCAAACGTCTCTGGGCCATGGACTTTTACGTTCCCTAATTCTGCTTAACTTTAAGCTTGATACAATTTAAACGAGCGAGTTAAATAAAAATTCATCCTTTCTATAGTTGTGATGAGCGGAAAAATTAGATATAGAAACCAAAATATTTTTCTGTACCAGCCTGTAGACATTTATTTCTGCTGCAAAGTTGGACATTTAAAGAATGGGGTCTATAAGGACTGACTCCCTTTTGGAGCCAGCCTCAAGTGGACATTAGACGAACTGCAGTTTTCTGCACTTTTGTAATGACTTCAGGTTTAAACCCTGGAGGTTTATGCTCAACATGCGCAGTAACTCAGCTTTGGTACAGTAGATGCCTCAGCATCCTAAATTGTATAAAAAAGTAGCAATGTCATTGTCTAACAAGACTTCAGGTGGCTGCTCAGAGTTACTGCATCCAGCTGTGGTTCATCAAGAAACATGTACCTTCACTGAAAGCCACTACAGCAACAACTATATGTTTTTATAATTCAGAATAAACTAGATTAAATGTAAGATAAAAGCATATTAATTATTGAGCTTTAGAGGTGTCAACAGGTTTTTTTTTAAGCCTTTGGACATGGACAGGGTAGCTGTTAACGCGTGCGTATCACTTATGCCTCACCATATGTATGTAATCTGCCTTCTGAGCACCAAGTTTCTTTTTTACATCCATCATTGGTTCCAACGTGCTCCTAATTGTTGTTGCCTTCTCCATTTCTGTTGCAACAGTCCCTCATCAGTTCTAGCAAACAATCATTGCTGGTTAACATAAAATGCTATTGGTGCACCAGGGCAAGAACATCACCGAACTCCGGTACACTGAGAAATACTGAGAGATTTACCTGGTGCTGATAGATTGAATCAGCATTATGTGAACACATTTGGCTTGAATGTTTAAAGGTAATTTAAAACTCTTGCTCCATAACTTAACAGGCCTTAACAAACCTAGATATTTGTTTAGTATTCAAATTTCATAGTTTAAGTGAAATAAAAATGACCAAAAACTTAGGAGTGATTGGGTTTTATAGTTTTTTTAGTGCTATTATTACAAAAAGTGAGTATGTAAAAGCCTGGT